>WEKX01010217.1:155890-286695 GCA_013390025.1 Pitta sordida | reverse complement strand
ATGAAAGGTCATTTGTCTCTCACACCTGAGGAACAACATCAAATCATTTACACTTCAAGCAGTTGTATTGTGTGAACAATCAACCAGTTTTGCACCCACTTTGTAGCTTATCCATTCAAGCCCTGTCTCCCCATTTTGGCTCCAAGGAAGTAATCTCAGAGGAACTGTGATCACTAATCACCCCTTCTCTACAGAGTCAATTACCTTGCCATAGACAAGAGAGTGTGTGAGGAATATTTTCCATTAGGAAGGTTTGCACATGCTGATTTCAATTTCCAGTTTATCAAAAGAAACCCACAGCCTTCTGCTGAGTATGTGACAAACTCCATATGTGAAGGGTTTAATCAGACTGTTATGATGGACAGCCCAGAGCAATTCACAATAAGTGAAAAAAGGTACCTCAGGACTGTGAAATATAAACTCTTCTGTGATTCTGATCCAAAGAGACTTTTGAAAGCTCCGGTTTGGGTCTCTAGCCTATCATTAGAAACAACTCTGCTGCTGGAGGTGAGAGAAGCAAAACGAAAGTCCCTTTACCTTGGTGATCACTAAAGATCCTCTGCTACTGCCAGGGCCCCAGACACATTTGAATACCTGTCCTTTGTCAGTCTAAAATGTCCCCTTTAGCTTCACTTAAAGGTCTGTCTACTTTTAGGCTCTGCAATACTGTTCTCTGTTGGAGATAGTTAGATTCCTGTGGGGTTCGAAGTATTAGCCTTCTAGGGGGCAAGAAAAGAAAAAGAGGAAAGCAAAACATTATTGGTACATTATAAGTGTTTATCTCTGTTCAGAAAGTTTAAACAATCCTTTAGAGAACAAACAAGCAGAAAAGCCCTTATTCTAATTGCAGTTAATTTGCTATATGGTGGATGTTTTAATTTTATCGCTTTACTGTGAATTAGTCAAGTTTTACACATATTTAAGTGATATCAGACCCAAGGAATCTATTAATAAGCTGTTGAACAACTCTAGCAAGATCATACCGCAGCGTAGTAAATGATCAGGGAGTAGTACGGCATAAACCAACTTGAAAGCCTTAAACACTCTTTGAAGCTTTAAAACAGATTTCCTAGCGCAGTGACCTGACTACCCTCACCACTTACTGGGAAATAAAAGTGGCTCTGAGTCATCCAGTCTCTCCCCATCTTCTGCTCACCGGCAGAAGAGAAGGGGCTCCCCTGCAGCTTATGGCAGCTGAAAATAGCATCTAGCCACGTGGCTGTGCCAGCCAAAACCAGCCGCCTGGCTTCATCACTGCAGTGCCAGAGCGGGAACGCAGTTGCCTGCCCCGCTGGGCTGAAGCTCCGCACCCTCTCCTGGGATAATGGTGGCTTTGCGCCCTCCTCCCCCTCCACAGTGGTGCCGTGGTGGGGGTGAGGAGGGGGATGGCAGGGTGCCCTCACACAGGGCTGCGGGGACTAGCCCCACCGCCTTATTGACTCCGCCTGTTGAAAGCTCTGACTCAGGCACTTAGTCTAGAACAGATCAGGAAGGGAAGAAGGGCTTTTCAGACGCTCTCCCCAGTGGGGCAGATGTTAGGGGGTTTTGCAATAACACTTTGAATTTCTGTGGTCCACACATTTCTGACAGATATTACTCCATCATGGCAATCCATGCGTGCTCAGACACCTTTTGATGCTTGAGAAATTGACAGTAACCACGGAAGGTCTCTTCATTTTGATATACGACACTGCATGGGCAGGAAACTGAATATTCTAGGAAGCTCACGATGGAAGGGAAATATAAATGTCCTGCGTAGTCTTGCTTTTTGAGCACAAATCAACAGGCTGGAGGCTACTTACTATTCCAAAGTCTGTCCTAAATTTATAGTTTGACCTTGGGAATGGCTCCTCTTGTTTTCTTTACTACCTTTTGCATTACAAGAAGAGGAGTGAATCAGAGCTAGATGAAACCATAACATGATTGAAAGCCAGAAAATGGCCTATTCCCTGTCATGCTACCCAAAGCATGAGCTGTCTTGCCTAGTGGGAAAGAGGCAGAAATAGTGCAGACCTTCTCTCTCATTGTATATGTTTCCAGCTTTGAAATAGCAACCTGCTCAGTTCTTGGCCACCAGACACTGCTGTAACAATAAATAATCAAAATTATGTATTTGCTAGAAGTAATAAAGTCTTGCACAAATGGAAATGGCTGTTCATACTTTCAGGGAAATAGTGACTCATGAACAGGTAGCAAGGCTGTGGTCGGGAAATGTTCAGCACTGAAACTACCATGAAATTTTCAGAGGAAGGAGGAGAGTCTGCCTGGTCCTTCTCAATCATCACTAGGGTGTGATCTACAGCCCCCAGCCATGCAGCCTTGGCTCAGCTGCAGAATCAGGTGCTGCTCTCTGTGCAATACCACATTCAGAGCATGTTCCTTTGTTCCCTACAGATCACTTCAGGTGAGCCAACAGCCATTTCAGCCTTTCAAAGCAGCTTGTTTTTATTCCTCAAGAAAGAGTTTATAGCTAGGATTTAATAAGTCTGTAGTGCTTTATATCTGGGGAAAAAAAAGAAATCATATTCTGCCCAACACAAGCTATGTAAACAAGGCTAGTGATTATACATTCGAGTGATGAAATGAATGTAATGTTTATACAGTAGGGTAAGAGAATATTTCTGATTCAATTGGTGATTATTTGTCATAACCAGTGGGGTTTTTATTTTAGTGCAATAGGCTCTGACATTTTCACCCTGGAGTAATTGGGTTCACAAATTTTCTATCTCTCCAGTCTATCTCCTAGATATTCTATCCCAAGATTTCCATGCTATGCAGTAATTAATTTTGTGAGGTTGTAATGTGTGTTGTTTTTTTCCAGAATTTTAGTCTATGTTCCCCTCACACTATTTTTCAGCACAGCTGAAACTGAACTTCACTGGAATCAACAAAATCACAAGAAAATCTGGCTTTCATCTTCTTTAAATCCCACTGATAATGGCAACTACCCATACTAAAAATGCAAGTGCAGTAATAATACATTTGTTTCTTTACTGTCACTTCATGTTTACTTTTTCGTCACTCTTCATTTCTTCCATCTCTTTTGTTTTTGAAACATTCTTTGTTCATTCTAATCTGCCGTTTTTCCTCCCACACCTCACCTTTACTCTCTAACTATAAAATGAAAAACATCACGTGCAATAGTAGCATTAATATGAAGACAGACAGGACTGCCTGGAGCCTTTAATTAACATCTGAGTAGAATATGGATTAATGAAAGACTAGGCATTGTAGTGGTTCATATTTTTTGTGTTGGGGTTTTTCAGTTTTGTTTTTGGTTTTTTTTTAGTTTGTTTTTTCTTCAGACAACGAAGAGGAAATCAAAATCTTTATTATGGATACGTCTGTTGGGCAAAATCCAGAACACCTAACAGACAAATCACACAACTAAAGCAACTACCTATTCTCTTTGCTGTCTAATGTATGTGGAAGGAGTTGAAAAATTTGTAAAAGCAGCCAAGAAATTAGCAGAATGTCTAAACCAGTTTAGTCTGACCATGGAGACGATGGAGCCTCCTAGAACTTGCAAGTTCAGAGAGAAAAAATATTCTGAGGAAAAGCACATTTATGATGCAGAATATGCACTCGGTGCAGAATAATTCTCTGCTGGTTCTTCCGTATTGTCTGAAGCATTTAAAACTACTACATGGAACAAAGCAATAAACTTCTACCATGTCTTCCAAGTAACTAATATGACAAATCAGGAGAACTTCCCACCAAAGCGGTTTCCTTACTACCTTGTCACTATTGTTGTAGGTCAGAGACCTTATATGACCTGAAGCAACACTCTTTGTGCTTAGGACTTTCTTTTTGGATTTTAATCCCTTTACAAGTCTCCCTGGGGCCTCTGTAAATTGATATTTTTTGTTTTATTTTTCACTCATCCTCTTCATACTAACAGGGGGATTGCAAAGGTATAGTATCTGTAATATCTATAAAAAAGCAATAGGTCCAGAACCTAGAAAAAAGTTTTGTTTCTTATCTCTTCATTGTTTCTTTTCTTTTTCATACAGAAAAAGGTTGGTGCACAGAATAGATGAGGAAGCTTCATCAATGTGTCCGGCTTAGTCCACACAAAAATCAGACCTATTGTGTATTCAAATCCCAATTTTTTAGTAAGAATTTTTAGACCATAAATACAGAACCAAAAAACCCAACAAACTGAACATCTGGTCACCAATGAATGTACATCAGTACTGTGGATTTAGTTTGATGCTTCTGGATGACATCTGCCTTAAAGTCTGCTAATAAAGTCTGTTAATACATGAGGAGTTACTCCTGCCAGTGAGGAATATATTAGTGCTGGTTTCTACAGATGGAAAAAGTGACTGTTGATGTAAACATTCACAAAGGCTACTCTCAGAAGGATAATATTAATCTGTTATGTCCAGAGCATAATGGATCATGGGTTTTCAGGGTGACTCTTTCGAGAAGTTTCTATCCTCTTCCTGACAAAATAAAGAGTATAGGAGGTAGATTTTGGGAGTAAACTAAGATTTCTTCTCCTGGCTCAGTTCCTAGATTTCCAGGATGACAATTGACAGAACATATCAAGATGCTAACTTTAATTAAGGAAAGCAAACAGAAAGAAAGTGTTATTGGACGTGGGTGAACAATATGGTGTTCTCCCCCAAAGACTTTTGAGAAAATTGAAAAATTGTTTTTGCTAATATTTCCAAGGAAAACTCGGAAATTCAAAATATTAATCTAGATTTTTTAAGTTACAATAAACCTAGAAATTTTTTTTAATCTAGATTTTGCATGGCCCATATGCTCTTATGATTCTTACTATTTTAAAAATACTAAAGTGAACTTTTTGTTTCAAAAAAGAACTCTAAAACCTTTCTATTGGAAAGACTATGCATAGCTGTTTTCCTTAATATGTTAGAACTTGAAGACATAACGGGTGGGGGGGGATCCACTAAGATTTGGGCAACTGTTCTATGTGTCTAAATCCGTTTATTCACCTGTGCATCTCAGAGGACGTGTGTCACTTCAGTCTAAATAGCAGAAGTATTGCAGAGTATTACCCAGTCATATAATGTGCCAGTGTATGTATTACTTGTTCTTCTACTGGCTGATTTGCTACACGATAATAGCCTATTATTGCTACCAGCTGCTAATTAGCTGCTAATTAATAGGTTGATAGACTCTGAAGCCTGGAGGGACCATTAGCTCATATAGTATGACCACAGCAGTCTTAACACATTTCACACATGCTACCAGAACTTGTGACAGGCTGTTAAAGCCAGTCATTGGCAGCAGCAACCACACAACTGAAGTTATCTTGAAATGGAAAACCTCCTGGTGCTTTCACAGTTATTCTAGTATTTTACCACCATCAGTGAAAAATGTTTAGATCTTGACTCACTGAATTTGTTTGCAGCTATTACTTGTTCTCCATCAGAACAAAGACCTTTTTATTATCTAGTATTTTCTTACAAAATTGTTCACTTATGGTGAACAATGTACCTCTCTGTCATGTACTTCACAAATTAAATAGGCTGTTCCCATTGACTGTCTGCCCCACAAAATTTCTCATTCATCTCAGAAATTATTTCCTACACTCTCTTCACAATTAAATAGCTTTTTTAAAGAGTAGAGAGACAAGAACATCTGGAAGGTTTTACTAGGTGCAGATTGAAATCAACCTTTGTACATCTATCCCACAAAAATGTCATCTGGATATTATCTTGAATTTATTAGAAGTGATAAACCTAATTACCACACAGCTAGCTGCTTTGCCACCCCTCTACCCATCATTCAATATACAGTCATACCTCAATTATTCGTGCTTCAACTTTCACTGCCTCGGATCTTCGTGGGGAAGTCCCCTTTGCAGGGTCTGATGCTTCCCCACCCCAACTGACAGGGACACTAAGCCAAGCCCCCAGTGCAGCTGGGAGGTGGGGCTATGTTATCTCCGGCTCGAGCCCCATCACACATCCAGGTATCAAGACAAGCTGCTGGCCGCAGGAAGGGGAGTGGCAGGGTGGGGTATCTGAGCAGCAGTGGCACAGCTTGGCTTGGGTAGCCCCCACTGCTTGGGTGGCACAGTCTGCTCCGCACAGAGCTCCCGCAGGTCATCCATGCCAGCACACGGCATTTTGGGGGAAACCAAATGTTATTACGGGGAAAGAGAGATCAGAACCAGGGTTAGGTCCCCAAGCACACACAGTTGCATGGAATGTGACACAAGCAGGCTGTGATGCAGCCTTTAAGCTGAGCTAACAACAAGAACGCAACCCCTTGCCCCGTCCCCGTACAGCACTGAGGCTGCTGCGGCTTCCCTCTCATGCTGGGAAGGAGCTGGTACTTTGGCAGCTGCCACACACTCACATAGACTTGTACCATCCTGATTGTAAACAAGAGGATCTTTTCTTTTTTTAAGGTTTTTCAGCTGGCAAACATGCCTCCCTCTTCTGGGCTGGCATGGGACACCAGGGATGGGGCAGCGCTCCCAGTGCCTGGAGGCCCCCACGGTCTCAGCCCTGGGGTGGGGTGGAGGGAGTGTGGGCATTGCTCCACGGGTATGGGAGTCGGCAGCCGTGGGGCCACCCTTCCCTTCACTGCCCTGACAACAAAGGGAACCACAGAGTATCCACAGGGCCCCCAGGGATGGTGGGAAGGTGACTCCTGCTCCCACTCTCACACACAGACACACACAATGCTGGCACCCTCCTGCAGCTCAGCAGAGAACAGTTCCAGCTGTTCCAACACCCTGGGGGCTCCCGCTGCCTCCGCAGCTCCCATCCATAACTGCTCTGGCAGCAGTCTCAGCTCTGTGGCAATGGTGGAAGCTCCCTTTCCCCTTAAACAGTGAAAATGGAGGGTGCTCAGGGACTGTGGAGGGCGGGGGGGGGAGCTAATTTACATATTCATGAGCTGACTGAGTTCACGGCACTATCTGCACCTGTGCGTGGACCCACAAGTCAATGAAAAGTAAACCGCAACTAATTGAAACTGTGGATATGCGGACCACAAATATGCAGGACTTCACTGTATAAAGCTTCCAAACTGTGGCGGCGGTGCAAGCAGGAGCAGCCCGGTGGCGTCAAAAGTGGCAACTTGGCCAAAGGGAAGCCCACAGATTCCTTGGAGGTCTTCTCAATTGGAGGGGGCTCAGAAACAGTTCCCTTTGCTCCCCTGTGCTGTGAGAGGCCGTGGGGAGGTGCCAAAAATGCTCTCCAGGGTGGCAGGGGGCAGGGGAGACGGACATGACTTATTTACATATTCATGAGGTGCCTATATTCGTGGGTTGGGCAATTCACAGGATCCGAGGAGACCTGTACCCCCATGAATTCGAATTATGACTTAATATCAAGAAACTTCTTTATTTGGAATGGATTTTTTAAACAGAAAGGAAGATGATACACCCTGCACTGTCAATGGCTTCATTTTCTTCATAAAAATATGCAGATAATCATTCCTCTGTACTGTCCCAAACAATGGGAGTGTATCTTCAGTTTTAGTGTGTGGCTAAGAGGTAGTGATAGAGAAGGTATAATCCATCTGGAAGCAGACTGGCATAAGTTCAGCACAGTAACCCTAGCTCCCCCTATTCTTGCTCAAAGGCACTTGATTTGGCACTCTGATTTCCCAAGCCTGCATTGTACCTTCCAGAAAAGGTCACATTTTCATTTTCTGTGCCACTAACTCTGAGGAGGTCTGATGTGATTTCTTTTTCTTACTTCAGCTCTCATCACTTCTCACTTCACACCGTCCCAACACTGCTTTATTTTATTTATTCATATATAATTTCTGGGAGATTTTTAGGTTCACATGTGTCAAGTTATATATTATTGCATACTTCATTGCATGCAGACTTGTAAGACTATAAGAAATGAAGCAGAAAAGTAAAGCCGATTGTAGCTTTTTTACCACTGTTATAATTGTAAATGTCCTCATATCATATGGACAGGGATAACACCAAAGGTACTTTATTTTTTGCGCATTATTCTCATGAGACAGACATCATAATATCACTGGTGAACTAACACACAGTGCTGGGAATGCAGTGACAGATTACACGACCAGGTATCAGAAAGGGTACGTTCTGCATTCTGCAATACACAATAGGCAGGATTACTATAGGCTCTTAAAGTTTTAGTGTGCTGTGTGCTGTTCTCTTAACCCATCTGGACACTGAATGTTCTAAGAAATCCATAGATACTGTCAACTTTGTATGTTAAGGAAGTTTAATAAACTAATCAGCAAATCTAAGCTACTGAATGTTTCATTGTAGTCCCTTCACAGCTTCTCACCTCCCTGCTTAGATTTTCCTAGACCATACAGAAACATACTCCTCCTTTCTCAGAAAATACAATCAAGTCCTATCAGTAATTTAATAAATCCCATAAGATCCTCTGATAAGAAGAAATACACACTCCAGAATACCCACATGCATGGAGTTAGCCTATTAATATGCTTTTATACAGACTGATTTGGTTTCTTCAGCCTCTGGCTTTGCTGCATAATTATACTTATCAATCTTCTCTCTTCTGGAGCAGTCTTGTGAGCTGAAGTTCATATAATCTAGAAGATGCATGTTTTCTGGGAAAAACAAAGTCTTTAAAACAGACGCATGCTGAGTAAAGGGTTGCACAGTAACTACTGTGGTAAGGTCATCTTAGCCAACGGAGTTTGAATAAGGCTGTCCGCCAGTCCTATGTGTTCAAATAACTGAAGCTAAATAGCTGATTTCCTTCCAGCTGACATGGGTTGACCTCAGCTATCTGTTTCTATGTGTTTTAAATAGCAGCAATCAATATGGTGCTGTAGACATCACTAGGGATAGCAAAACACAAAACATGAACTGTGTTGTGTACAATCATTACCAGTATAAACAAGGAAGAGCATTTCCCAGTCCACTGAGTATTTTACTAAGCCATAAGATGCATCTTTTGTCCCAGTTTGTGATAGCAAATCTCCATATCCTTATGTCATGAAACACAGTGGCACAGTGATTCACTGGGTTCATGCCAGGAGCTGATAGGAAAGCCAGAAATTGTGTTTAAATCTTTTGTGACCAGCTAAGTTACTTGCTATAATATAAAGGTACAACTTGTTGATCCATGGACACCTCAGAATAGCCCTGAGGATGCAGAGTACATAATTTATAGAAAGTTCTGTGTGATTTGAATTGGCGCATATACCTGGACTGTCTGATTCAGCCCCTGTCCAGGCAAAGGAGAGGACTTGGGTTAATTAGGAACAGTTATGTCTATTATTTGCTGATGTTCTGTCTTTGAGCTGTTTTTTTAACTGTTCCTCTAAAATATTGTTCCTCAATATATAGACAAACTTTTTCCATAAAACATCCATCATTGGACAACAACAACCCGATAATTCCCATGTCAGTTAAAAAAACTACTCAGCTATAAGAGATGTTTTTGAGAGTTGTAACAGCCTTCCAGGAGCAAAGTAAGTGTCCTGCACAGATTACCAAATAGGGGCTTTCAAAAGGAAGGAGTCATAATATTTTTAATAATATTTTTATCTTTATATACATACTGTGAAAATACTCAGAAATAGCTTGTCATATGACATACTGACTCAAAGTTTTTAAGTGCATCATGTTATGAACTAAATGTCTTCCTGCTTTGCCACATCAGTTCTATGGCAATGCCTACCTGCAATGAACTGTTTTTTAGCTGCGGTGCTCAAAAGATAACAATATCAGGCTTGTGAATTATGGTCTTGTAATAAAAAAATATTGACCTATGAATTTTATTTTGATGAATCAGAATGGAGCTTTATATTGAAGGCCTAATGAAACAGGCTTTATATATTCACTTTTTGGAGATGAATTGTCATTCTACTTGTCCATCCACTCTAATAAATTTTTTCTAATTAATTCATCAATTCCAATGAGATGAGACAAAAGGTCAAATGGTAGAGGTCTCAAAGATGAAATTACTCCAAGTATTATGAAACCTGATAGATTGGCAAGTGTCCAGAAGTGAGGAAGTGCTGTCATATGATCTCGTGTATTACTAGAAAGCAGGAAATATATGTCGGAGGGAAATATGAAAGAAAGCTTCACCTGCAGCTTACTGCTAGATATTAGAGAACAAAATGACAAGCCAAGCCCATTAGGAGACCCACTCGTCCTGATGCTCTTGCACAATGCACAGCTTTTTTAAAAAGTGTGTACTAAGGATTTTATACAGCTGGTCTTGATCATGTTCATTTGTTGTGATTTTAAAAGCAGGATGAGTCCTGGCTCACCTGTGAAATATTGCTATTTGTTGTATGATCGTTCAGCCCTTATGAGAAAGAAGAAGAGGACCTTTTATGGGCATTTGGTTTACTAAAAATACAGATCAGTATGGAGTGCAGATAGGGTGAGAGTTGATAGATTTCATTGTAGGAACACAGATTCTGAGTTCCTACTCTCAGTTTTGGTGACTCCTCCTCACAGCAGCTCTCCAACTTTGATTTCTGTAAGCCATAAAATGTTACAGTATCAGAGTGTTTGATGGTACTGGAAAGAGAGAAATTAAATAGACAATAGTTGCTGTCAGTTAAATATAGTAGCATCCCGAACTTATTTCAGTGAATCCTTTTTCTGAGGAAATGGTTCATCCTGTTAGAGAGGAAGTTTTTGGTCTTAGCTTAGCAAATCCTGACTCTCTCTGTAAAAAACCTCCAAAAACCAACAAACAACAAACCCCATTCATCATGTATGTATATATGCATATAAATATAAATAGATAAATATATATATATTAACAATTTATTCTCTCCTGTGAGTAGAAAATAACAAATGCAGACACAGGGGAAAGGTGCTAAATTGTTTTTATTGCATTTCTTTTAAATATAGAGTATGCCAGTTCAGCTCCCAGATGCATTAACTGAAAGAGGCCCAAAGCCACATAAACAAATTCAAGACAAATAAAAACAAATTCCCCTCAGTAACTTGACTTCTATTTCCAAGTCAGGGTTGTGCCCAGGGAACCTAATATTTGAAAATTAATTTTTATACTCCTTATATTTCCCTCTTTCTGGGCATAGCATCTCAGAGTTTATTTTATTTTCTTGACAGCCAGAAGAAGAGTTTTGTAATTATTTGTTGTTAGATTCTACACAGAAAAGAAATACCAAACGAAAATGTTGAAATTGTTGAAGAGAATGCAGAAAATAAAACTTGCTACAGCTGCAAGGCTCAATAACAATAATTAAGGACCTTATTGCTGATTATATTACAGTTGTAGTTGGTTTTTTTGTACTGAATGCTCATGGCATGTAGTTTGTCTCTGTAGTACCTATCACCTCTGTGGGGAAACACCAAATCTATTCAAGTAACACCAAACAAAAACCAGGCAGAAAAAGGTATTATGAGTAAATTTCTCAGATGACCTAAAAAAGGCTCATTATTTCCCAGTGAAGTCAATAACAACTTCTCACACTTGTACCAGGCACATGAAACAGACCGTGTGGAAGGCCCCCTAATCATCATGACTAATATCAGAAGATCAGATCTTTAAATACTGCAAAAAATATGGCTTTGCTGTAGGTCTTACTGGCCTGGTGTTGGAAGAAAATCGTTACCAACCCTATCAAAGAGGCACCTTCCACTATAGCCTGGAATAGTTTTATGGTGGCTCTATAAGGCGTCTCCTGGAACTTGCTCCACTGCTGGTCTCCAGATTGTCATTTCCTCGAGTAGATTATTGAGCTAATTGTGTGCTGCCACTGGATTTAACAAAAATTGATGGTTTCCAGTGAAAAATTTAGTGGTTATTAAATTTATGTAAACACTATATGGTTTGATTCCAGCTGGTATATCTGGGAAACTCAGTTTATTATTATTTGACTTTTAATTCTTTACTACCTGCAACTTCAGGTATTATGTTGCTTAAATACCCTTCAACTTCTGGTGCTCCAGAAAAAAAAATCAGTGCTGAGGAAATCCACCCTATCCATGCAAGACAGTAATCCTGTTTGCCCAGTTCGGGCATGAATCATTCTATTTGTTGTTAGTGCTGAATAACACAGTCATGCACAGTGCACATTGCAAGGCTGAAACTGAGCTGTGCCTACTGCCATAGTGGGTGCCTTGCACACTCACCATTAAACTCAGTTTAACATACTTGTGTTCACACAAAAGCTCTCCTAGATTTAGTTCTAAAAAAATCTACTGGGTGACAGTTGAAAGGTCACAAAAATAAATGGAATTGGGAGAAAATGAGAAGATGGCATGGAGAGGAAAACATCTCAGAACCCTTTTCCATTAAGAATGTACTCTTTGGGGAAAATGTCACTTACTGCACATAAAAATGCAATGTGTTCCTGAGCATGTGTAAGTAATTTTAGCTAATTGCTACAGATGAGTTTTCCATGTATGTAAAGCAGCTGGTATTACTGAATGATGAAAATGTGTAGGAAGAAGGTGGATTTGGAGGAGGATGACATAAATGGTTTTAATAGCTGATCTCAGTGAGTATTCTGGAGTAACAGAGACATTGAGAATGATGTTAGGTAGCTTTTAAAAAGACAACTTTTTGAAGCAAGATATCTGGAATAGCTTTTAGGAAGCATATGAAAAACGAGAGTAACATCTGCAATGGTTTTGTGAATCTCTAAGTATGAGAAATCCGTTAGAGCCAGGAGAGGCATTGCAAGTACCATGATATGTGGTAGGTGACATATTCTATTTGGGAAAAAAAAAAAAAGAAAAACAGATTTGCAGTAATTTGGTTTCGTGGAGCTGAGCTAAAGACATATCAAAGGATCCTATTGAGTTATTTTCAGAATCCATAATTCAGCAATAGAGGAAAATTGTATAAAGAAGACCATAAGAAGGGGAATCTGGGCCTTTTACAATCATACTGATCTTATCAGCCAGGGCAAGTCATAGAGTCTCCCTCTTACTTTGTTATTTTGTTCCACAGAGGATAAAGGACAAAGTTCCAACAGAACCAAGAGACTGGGAAGATGCAATTCTCCACGAAGCATAGAGTCAGTGGAAAGCTCTTCAGTAGTGGAGANTCCAGACTGCTACAAGAAAGGGAAATAAAATGCAAGAGCCAGAATTAGGGTAGATAGCTAACTAGAGAGTAATGGAAAACCATGTTTAATTTATTAGTTAATTTTTGTTGCTTCTGCCAACAAGGTGGAGGCAATCAGAGGATGCTACTTCTGTTGCTGAAGTGGGTCACTTCTGTGTCTCTTAGCAGAAGCTGCCACCCCACAGGACTCAGTACTTTGTAGTAGAGCACCCACATGGCTTTTCAGGGTTTTACAGTGAGGTAGCAGCAATTTCTGTTCCCAGAAAGAACAGAAAAACAGATAGATGGCTTAAATAAGTAGCTATTTATTTTTCCAAGACAAGGGTTGTGATACTAAACACATAAACAGATTAAACTACTACGTATCGTTCTCCTCAAGCTGTCTACCTGGGTTAACTGTAAGTTCATTAATATTGTGCCAATTATTATTCATCTGCATTACCTTTTGGGTTGTCCATCCAGAACTTGAAGGATCAAAACCATGCAGTGATTAAGGAGGAACCTTGTAACATTTATTCTAAGAAGTTAGGCACTTCTGCTCTCCTCCTCCAGCACATGGCAGGTATATACCCTTTTGGCCATTATCCTGCTCTCTCCTTTAAGGTCCTATGGTTTACTGGCAACCCCTTAATGCTGTTGAAGCATTCAACAAACTGCATCTGCCTTGATAAAAAAAGATGAGCAATCTATTTCATACAGGGGCTGACACTGTATGTTTTCCACTACTTTACTCTGTCCAGGTTGAGCTGCCCTTCAGGTCTTTCTGTACCCACCACTCCTGTGTATAGAAGGCCTTGGGAGCACAAGGCTCACCCTCTTTGCCTGATATTTTGACATGGAGAGGATGTAATGTAAAAATCCAAAAGATCTAGGGCAAAAGCATGTTCTTACATGCTGGTGGACATGTGTTGTCAGCGGCACTAGAGGTATGTGCTGAAGAGTGGGGTATCAAAGATACAATCCATCTTGTTAGTTAAGACAGGTGATGCATTGTTCCTTTAGCAGCAGCACCAGTGGGACCCATCCTTCACAAACGACAGTACATAAGAATCATTTCAGTGGTTTATAGCACCTCATAGAAAGTTAAGATTTGGTGGGGGATACAGAAATCGTCCTGAAAAACAATTTAGTTTTATAAGCAGGGAGGGACAAATTATAAATATGACAGATGTGCTGAGCACCATTGTGTCAGTTTGTTTTCAAAGTCACTGGTCCCCAGCTAGAAGCTGAATTTCTCCCTTCACTTGAAGAACAATAGTGGATCATGTATGCATGCCCAGCTCCTCACAGGGGGTACTACAGCAGCTGTTTTACTCCATGTCGCTGTACATTAACGTGAAAACTGGCAGCTTCTCATATCCTCCAGCAAAATAATTGATACTGAAACTGCTGCATTACCATAGCACAGGGTTTGTTTAGTTTGCTCTCTAGATACACACACTGATCTCTGTTCAGAAGAACCTTAAGCACTCTGAAAACTTTACTGTGGTTCTAATGTTATCTTAGAGCAGAAGATATGAGTATGGACCTGCGACAGCATTACAGTAATATATTTTTTTGTTCCTTTGTTAATGCCAAGCCCACCAGCAATGTGGCGGTATTGAACAGAAGGCTTTGGAGTACCCTGGAAAGAAGGTTTCTCTGGGATAGATGACTTGACCTACACAGTAGCATGTAATGTTGCCATGCCAGGTTAGCAGAATGAGAAGAAGGAAGGATCTCACAGCAAGGAAACAACAGAGTAGTTGAGCAGTACTCGAGCGTGGACTGTCAGAAAGTGAACACTAAGTCTCCTTCAGTTTCTGCCTATACAGCCATAGTACCATTCACAGTTGTGTCTCAGGGAAACAGCTGAATTTCCTTTTCCTTCTTAAGCAGCAAGTATTTTAAACCTTTAAGCCGGGAATTAAACCTCATTGCTTTTGCTGTTCAAGGCACTTTCCTGTTAGAAGTACATAATTAATTGTCCTATTGCATCGTTGAAAAAGCCATATACTCCGTCACAGGGTGTGTCTTAGGGTGACTATATACAGTAGGGTGAATCCTCCGTGGTCTTGCTTGTCATCCAGAAAAGTGTCGGACCCACTTGTCTTGCTGTGACTGACTCCCACAGCCTTCCCTCTCCCATGTTCTGGGGTTGCCAAGCAACCTCCTGTGAGTAGCAAAATGAGCAAGAGCTGTCAAGTTTGTTGTTTTTTTATTTTAAAGTAGCAGTGTCTCCTATGTAACTAAAAAATTATAAGAGAGAATTAATTGTTAGTTGAATGTCACAATTAGGCCTCATCTCCCCTTCTCTCCCCATTGCCTCATTTGGTGCTCTGCATAATTTCAGATGGCTCCGGAAAGGGTTTCACCTGAATACGTGAAAAGGAATAAAGTTTGAAGTCAGCTTCATTTTTCAGTTTGTAGATGGTTTGGAAGTGAGTGGACCAGCAGGGCTTCCCATACTGCTGAATTTAGCGTCTGACAAATTGCAGGAAATTGAAGCCAGTTATGCACAGGAGGTTGTATTTGCCAAAGGCAGGGAAATTACATGAATTTGAGAAGAAAATAAGACTTAGATTTACCATACATCTATGTACATTTCCTATAGTAATTGTCATGTTTAGTCTGCTCTAACTATGGTTCTTCTGAACTGCCTTACGAGGTGATAGAAATAACTCTGCATCATGGGCATTTGAAGTCACTTAGCATGAAGTAATCTCTCCACACACACTACATTCATGGACAGGTACACAGGGAATTTATACAAGATGGTACTAAGCTGTATGTGCAGATCCAAGTTTGCCTGTTTGAATAGAGTGTCACATCTGAGGCAAAACAACCACCTGCATCCCCTTCATCCAAACTCATGATCAAGCCCCTAATTCCTGTCAGACTTGTGGACCTTATCTGGCCTGAGAGTGTTATGAAGGTGTTATTGTTATTGTATAAAGGGACATCAGTGGTAAGTATGTACTTCTGTCTTGAATCTGGATTTAGCATGAAGCATAGACACATCCCATGTCACATACCACAGGGAATGAGAAAGTGAAAAGAAGAGGATTTCTATGGTGTATGATTTACACCTTAACAGGAAATTAATTAATTTGCAATGTTCTCATCACCCTAGGGAGCATACTGTATTTCAAAAATTCAGAGAAGGGTGAAAAAAAAAAAAAAAGAAATTAGGTTGGTTTTGTTGTCCTAATCTAGGGAAGTATCTTTCCTGACCTCAAATCTTTTAATTGATGTAGTTGGTTTCAGAGGTGTCTACTTCTTAGGCAATGTTTACTACAGAACCAGTGACTGCTGCTGCTTCTGCTTGAGATAAAGTATCTTGGTAGTCACTTCTGCTCTGACTCTTCAAACTATAGACTCTTTAGGACATTCCAGACCACATCTGGTACTTCAGTAAGTTGTTTGATATCCATGTGGACATAAGGCACAAGGCACAACCCTGTATACTGGGCAAGCTGAATCTATAGCCACAGGCTTTCAGAAAGGGAGGCTGTAACCTATTTCTGTGGTGACTGTTCCCCCCTCTCATGCAGGAGACCCAGGTTCGATTCCTGCTAGGGAGGCAGTGGTGCTGTTTGAGAGTTGGACTCGATTATCCTTGTGGGTCCCTTCCAACTCAGAATATTCTGTGATTCTGTGATTCCCGAGACCTGGGCATAGAAGGATGCATGCAGTAAGCTGAAGTGTTAATCTTTACATGGCATGTACCCCTTAGGAAAGGAGAGATCAAAGTATACTCAACTAAAATCCTTTCCCATGTCAAGCAGGGCTTGATAAAACTGTCTGAATAATGAACAAATATATTCACTAGCATGTTTGTGAACCAACATCTCAGGTGTCATTTGCTGCTACCTCATGGGAGCACAGTCTTTGTTTATAAGTTATATTCAAATAATTGATGGGTAGTAATGGAAATGTGTGCTTGTGCTTCACAGGCTTCATGAATTTGCACTAAGTTTGCATTCACTATTCATTACTTGTCCTTTTTTGGTTTTTGGGAAAAAAAAAAGTAAATCAGTAATGGAAAAGAATCAAAGCTTTTGGGGCCAAAACCACACTAGTGATAATTATGGGAAACAAATGAGATCATTATTCATCCACAGGTAAAAGGGGGAATGAGAAGGAGGAGTTTTTGAATTATTCACAAACCTGGGAGGAAAAAGCTTGAATTTTTAGTTTGTTTTCTCCATTTTAGTCAGATTTACTGACTGGGCATCATAATGAGATGGCTTTTTTTTGAGACACTCAATATACTTCTTACAGTAAGGAATTATAAAAATTCATTATAAAAATTCTTACTCAAAAGTAACCCTCCTTATCTTTTTCACTCTCTGTGTGGGGATTTATACAATTTTCAATCTAGACATGTGAGAAGTTCAGGTAATGATAGAGCAGGTGTGCCTTGGGAGGATTAAATTATGGGAGTCAATAAACAATTATGGAGTAGCAGCTGGATGATTGAAAGAATGTTTGCAGCACTAATAGTTACAGAAAATAATGATTCTTCTGCTCCATATGTAGATCTAGTAATGTCCGGGACATAGGCTTACAGACTCAACTGTTTTCTGGGTTTGAAACTCCATAAATAAGACAAATCTTGTGTTTATGTGACCCTGGTGCTGTCTTAGACTCCGATAAGATCTAGTCTTTGCACTATTGAAAATCCATAGGATGACAGTAGGGGACAGGGATGCTCCTCATGAAGGAATATGGAATAATTTACATTTATTTCAGCAATATTTCCATGGTGCCGCCATGACTCTTAAACCAGAAGAATTTACCGTGAAGTTTAAGAAAGTCTGTTTCTGAACTGTTGTATCTTCTCCCATCAAATAGTGTATTAATCTCTTATACATCAGTAAGTGTTTATGCAAAAGGTGAAAGGAACAGTTCCACTGCTGGACATGACTGTAAAGACCTGAACTCTTCAGAATGTCAAAACTCAAGAAAATAATGTTTCATAAGCAAATGATACATTTGCTTGGGAGTTGGACTAGATGATCCTATGGGTCCCTTCCAACTCAGAATAACCTGTGAATCTGTGAACTTGTGATGCCACCATCTCAGCTGTTTTTGTGGCAGGGCACATTTGGCCTTTTCATTTGTGGTTACTTGATCTCTTTGTCTGTTAGAAGTGTCTTTAGCGAAGGCATGAGCAAGCTTGGGGGCAGGCTACTGAAGACTGCACGAGAGTGCACAAGAAATCATTTTAAATGTCAGAACTACCAATGACAGTGAGAAGAAACCTTAGCAACACAGTACTTTGAGAGAGACAGCAACGAGGCATCAAGATCATTAACAAATATGGCTGAAATTTCTTAAGAAGGGCAGTGTTGACAGCAATCTAGACCTAGTCAAGTGGGATCATAATAAAGAAATAGTATTTTTATTAAGAGATTTAGATGAAAAACAATCTATAATATGCAGTGCTACACAATTTAGAATGCCAATGAAAAAAGACTCTAAAACTGATGATTGAATCTTGTACTTTAGCCACAGGAGAAATGAGCTCCCTAAGCTCTTCCCTTTTTGCAGTCTCTAGAGTACCTTTCTGTCGTCCAGAATATAAGAACAAATTCTTCAAAGTATAAGTCTGGGTGTGCAGTGCCAGTGTATGAATTAAAATAGACTGAATGATAGAGGTGATTTACCAAGCAGTTGATAGGCTTTGCTTTTCTAAGCTTGTTCTTGACAAAATAGACCAAAACCAAGAAAAAATCGTAAATGCAGCTAGAAATGACGATGATTTTTCTGGCAAGATATACTTGATTCTAGAGATTTCTGCCACAAAGTTAAAAAATAGCAAGGTTGGTATTTTGCAACGTTGATAGCTACATCACCACTATAGCCAGACCACAGTGGTACACTTTTTCCCATGACACGTGTCTGTGTACCTCTATACAAGATGAAAACTCTAACCATGGTGCCTTTCCGAGATGCTTCTTTTATGTACAGAAACCACTGGAGCACTTGAATTTCCTCCAGGATGTGTCTTATGTCTAGACCTCCTGTCAGTTTGAAACTTGATAGCCTACACTGCTCAACTGCTTTCAGTTACTCCTAAAAGGCTGATGTCCAGCATCTGGCAATTGAATGAAATGTGTTGAATTTGGTTTTGTCTTGGCAAAGTCTTCTTCTGATTGTATATGAAAGAAGAAAAAGTGAGTGTATAGCACACTGATGTATTGATGATTCCAGATGGAAAAGAAGATTTATCCAGGGCTGTTATAAGATCCATTTCTCAATTTTCAGCAGCAATTTATTAAATAAAGCCTGATGTGGAAAAAATCTCTTCTCCTAAATGTCATTTCCCCTCTAAAAATTTCTGCTTTGAACAGAGGAGTGCCCTTTTAGATATGAATCTTTGGCAAGGGTTTCGTTATCTCAGAGGATATACATTGGGGGTCAGGATCTGACCTAACAAGGCAGCATTTGTTATTACCTTGATATGGAAGCACTGCACATATTTGATATACAAACTCGTCAGCAAGATTGCTTTTCTGGGTCAAAATGTCTCTCTTTGATTTTGTACGTTGTTGACAAGTCTGGATCTGGAATGTGTTCAAAGAGAAGTCTAGTCCTATGGGGCTTGGTTATGGGACCACTTCCCTACTACAGTAATCCCTTGAATATCATGGGGTGTTGTTTCCAGAAGGATGCTGTGATAAGCGAAATCCACGAAGTAGCTGTAAATAGGGTAAATAGGGTAAAATACGGTAAATACGGTAAAGATGGTGAAGACAATAAAGACGCAGACCCACCCCCACCTCCTCTCTGCGATGTATTGAACATGTGAACAGTGAAACAGCAAGTAATGGTGGATACCTGCATTTGGAGACAGGCGAACCTTTGGATCATCCCCTTAGCCAGTCTTATGCTCACGACAAAGACTGAAGACCTCACCGAGTCAGGTTAAAGCCTGATGGTTTGTTGTAATTAGCAAGTACTCCAGTGAAAGCTGAGACAATTCTCAAGTTCATGGGCATATCAATACTCCTGAATGAAGGAAGAGTGGATAAGGAGGCCTCAGTCCTTGTACAGATGGCAAGTGATGTTGCTGAGCAGTCAGCAGTAGTTTCTATTAATCTGGAGGCCCAGTAGTACATGACAATGGATGAGAGATTGGGAAGTCTCTACATAGTGAAGAAATAAGTACTGCTGAGCCACAGACTGACTCTGAAGGTTAATTGGGCATTGAGTTTTAGCTGCTGTCACAATAGATCAGTCATGTCATGCTGTAATCAAAACTAACACCTTCAGGGAGACTTGTTAACTGTTCTGACATAGGAGGCAATTGTTTCAGTAATAATGGCAGAGGTGAGGGATATTCCTCTGTGTATTACAGACATTTTTAGCAGCAGCACCACCTGTACCCTGGAATTACGAGCTATTCTGTTTGTGAAGGAATGACTTGATTTTTTTGTTTGTTTGTTTATTTGCTTGTAACACCAATATAGAATTCTACCTGAATCAAAGTAATTCATGATAAAAGGTCAAAAATAAAGACCTACTTGGTCCAGAAGATGTTAATAAGAACACTTAGGAATAAAACCACAGCCTGCAGAAGAAGGTGAAGAAGGAAATCCAGATCTGTACTTAACAAGATCATGTTGCTACATAGCCATGACACAAGAATAAACATGCTTTACATCCAGTACCTGTAGGGCTGAGGATTGTTTTAGCTTCCTTCATAAATCTGTGCCTGAAATCAGAAAACAAAAAACTTCAAAGCACTTTTGCTTGTCAACCCCCTGATCCAGGTGTTGTGAACATCAGTGTGTTCCCCCTTCCCTCAGGCTGCTTTCTTTGGCAGCTGCTCAGCTTTTCCATTAAGATTTGTGTGTTATAGCATAGGCTGCTGATAAGTTGCTGTGTACACGGCTGGCTTTGCCATCTACTGCTTGAACCTGCTGGCAATTTCCTGGTAGGTAGGAATTAATTCTCCAAAGGAAGGAAAAATCTGTGGTTTATAAATATATCCTTTACTACTCGACCTGAAAGAAACTTAAATGAGAAAGATATTTTTCTGCTTTGTTCTGTACAAACTCATTGCCCAGATATTTTACTTTCTTTGCTGTTGGGGGGTGCTTTTCTAAGTATAGCTGCAGGTAACCTCTCTTGGATGAATTATGTCAAACAATGCCTCACTAACAGTTTTCTTGATAGTTACAGAGCAGCTCAGAGCTCCTTTGTTGGACCAGAAACACCACGTTTCTCCAAGGGTAAAACAGCACTTCTCCTTTAGAGGAAAGTTGAAAAAGCTGTACTTGACCACATCCAGGCAAGGTCCAGCAAACTATAAGCAATTTAACTCAGAGCCCCCACCTGTGTCTCACATGTGAGACTTCAGCCTCATGGCAAAACCTACCATAAACTATCCTCCCAAAAGTTGACTACTGTCTTCCTTTCGTGTGCCATGCTGTGGACCCCGTATTCCCCTGAGACGTAAGAAGAATTACTGGCCTGGGAAAGTCAAAGTGCTTCTCTCTGAGACACAAGCTGAATCGTACATGACTCTCAGATAGGATTAGAATCATTTAGGTTGGAACTACCTTTAATATTGAGTTCAACCACTAGCCTAACACTGCCAAATCCACTACTAAATAATGTCCCTAAATGCAGCAGGAACCTGCTCAACTGAACACATACAAGCTTGAAGACTTGTTAACGTAGATCAAGGTGGTGTTTTTCCATTTTTCTATCATTGTCACTATCCTTCTGCACCTCTCTCGGCTTGACAGAATTGGCAGGTTCCCTTATGCCTTGAGAGGGGATCCTACCTGTCATGCTCAGTATATAAACGTGGGCAAAAGCTGACCAAGGGCCACTGCTCAAGACCTGGCTGGGCATCACTCAGAAAGGGGTGAGCAGTTGTGTTGTGTATCACCTGTTTTGCATATGATAATTCTTTTATTATTATTGTTTTTGTTATCATACAGCTTTGTTTGCCCCTACAAATTGGTTGGAAATTTCATAACTAGAAAATTCCCAAATTCATAATTTCTAATACCCTTTGCAATAGCAGGCTGTGCAAAAAGACATTCACCTTCCAAGTGAGTCTTTAAGGAACAGAAAAAAGAAATCTGGGCAAGCATCACTCTCTAATCAGCAATCAAACTTTCCTATGAAGCTCTGGAGTGCCTGATTAAAAGCAGATATGGGTAATTTTAATGAGGCAAAAGATACAGCTGCCAGGAGAATTAATAGTTTGATGAAGGCTGCTTGACTCTGTAGTAGAGTTTCATATAGGGTTAATAGATTTGGGCAGGCAGCAACCTATGGTTTTATGATGCCTTTTATTAATCACAGGAGTTGTGTGTTGCCCTGAAGGATGAACAGAGGCCATGTGTTGAAGTGCAGCCCTCCCTGGCCGCATGGCTCTAAAATTGAAACACAGTCTTGTGATCACTCTGAGGGATTTAGGAAGCTCTTATCTTCCAGATATTCAGGAGGTTGCAAGCTCTTTTTTTTTAAGTGTACAGTATCTCCTTGAAAAAGTTTGAGATAGAGGAGAAGGATTCTGTGAAGTAAACACTTTGAAAATAAAATATGGTGAGGAGAGGCAGTTTCACCCTTCCTAACTGGTGATGATGAAGGATCTCTTCTGGTTAATGGGCTGTGGATTGAGGCATTCCCTTTAGACTGTTCCAGCAGGGAAATGGCAGCAAAGTCTCCGAAAGCAATTAAAATTTATCTTCAGCTACAAGAAAAAAAAAAAAACGCACAGGGAAGGACTTAAGTGGCAACACTGTGACTTAGATGTTTGTATTTACAAAAGAAAAGAACAGTCCACACATCAGTAATGGAAGGAGGTTCAAAAAGCATTAATGAGGGGGAAAAAAATCACCCTTCAAGGTTCTCCAGTTAGACATTTTTCTTAAAAGCTACATGCAGCGATTTTCAACTGCTTTTGAACTCCTAAGTCCAACCAAAGCTCTCTAGAAGTGAGGATCTAGTGCAGAACTGTTGCTTCCACAGATTGCAAGTACACGTATGAACCGGCATTTTTTAAGGTCCCTACCAGGAGTGCCTCAGACGTAACTGTAGATCACAAATGATTCAAAGAACACAGAACACTATTCTTGCCCTTGCCTGATCCACTTACCTGTTTCCACATCAAAAGGCCATCTGAACATCTCCTCAATATGTACATTCTTACCATATTCCCAAAAGACAAAATGATACTTCAGCCCATATTTCAGATGAGATATTTCTGACAGTCATGGTTTTAGTCACTAAAATGTCTTTCTCCAAATTGTTTCACTATTAAGAGTTAGGTGATGTGACATGACGTGACATGACATGGTTAAGAATTTTCTCTCAGAAGATTTTTAATTTCAAAATACTGTTTCATTGTAACTGTTCGTTCAACAGAAGAAAGCTAGTTTGGATGGATTTTTAAGCTAAAAATGGGCCAATGTTGTCCAAAAAATTGCTCATAAAAGGAAGAAAAAAGTGCTTCAATTTGAAATGCTTTTGTATTTAAACATTAAGGCAATTTTAGTCAAGTCTTTTTTTTTTTAAGTCAACATGTAAATGAATATTTTATGATTTTCATTTTGAGCCTTTTCAGTTGGCCCTGACAGAACACATTTCAGTGTGACCAGGGAAAGATCTGTGGTTTACATTTTTCAAGTTTAAGGTGGATTTTTAAAAATAGCAACTTGAGTTTGGTTTTCTTCCAAGGCAAAATTTTCTTTTCTTGACTCAATGTTCCCTGCCTTGTTCTCTTGGGAGATGAGTAAATAAACAAAAAAATTTACTATTATAAAATTTGTCCTGTTGTTCCATGAAAGGTTTTTAAATAGCCTCAGCACAGCACAGCCTCACAGCTATGCAAAACTGAGAATAATTTTACATATTCAGATAGGCATTTGCATCCTAGTTAAGGGGATTTCTTTTTCAAGGTAGAATATACTTCATAAAACCTTGAGGAAGAGGCAATGGTCTCAATGGTAAGTGACTTTGAATACACCATGGACTCCAAATTTGCAAACAGTCTTAGGAGACCCTTTTTATTAAGGTATGTATCTAAGACTTTGGGGTTTTTGTAAACTCATCAAAAGCATCACAAATTTGCAAAAAACACATAGGAAAGGGTAAGAAGTCTCTAGAAATACTGTGTAGAAGCAATAGTAGCTAAAAGAAAGTGTTCTTGAACCTGGAAAGAGGCTGTCATGAAAACATGATCCAGAACTTGTCTGTGCAGAAGCAAAATACGCACTCTTTCCCAATTTAAACATAGGGAGGAATTAAGGGAAGACAATGTAAGTGACTGTCTTTACATGACTCTGTAAATGATTAAGTGATAATAGTTCAAAATTAATTCTAGTTTGCATAAATTAGGTACATAATTTACCCACTACTTTTTGTTACTCAGTGACCATTTCTAATATAAGCACTTGAGTTTCCGTATCACGTCAGCACCAGCTGGTGTCCTTGAAGACCTCCTGGATAGTGTTCTCTACTGAAATGAAGCCTTTAGACTTTGGCTTTTTCATCTGAATACTATTTCAACCAATGGTGCTGCTGGGCAGAATGGTTACAGTGTTTACTGTGGTTTTGATGGTGAAAGTACAACCTACCTTCACCACACTGAGGTGTACAGTACTGTACACCTCCACAACTGTAGCCACAACTGAGGTTCAGTGTTCAGGGCATTTACAGCTTGTATGCAGGGGCTGTCATCTGGTCACACCAAAAGCAGAGCATTTATTACGGGATTTGTTTGAATAAAGTGGGTTTGTTGGCTGATATTTATCTGCTGTGCAATACAACTTGTTCGCTCCAACACAGACGCATTTACCTCCCAACTGTGTTTACACATCAGCTAATTTCTACTTGAGGCTGCTGCTGTTTACAAGGGAAACCAAGCAATTGTTCCTAACAATTCTCTAAAAATAAATGTGCCGCCTTTACTGGGGTCATTAAAATTCTAAATAAGGCATTTCATGACCGTTTATAATGCAACAGCCTTAATGAATAGTGCCAAATCAGTCTTAGTATTCTTGAACTCCCCGTTGCTTAGTTCCTCTCTCTCTTCACATTGCCTTTATGGAAAGAATAACAATAAATCACTCTATATTTAGAAAATGCTTTTTTTATCCAGAATGAACCAAAAGGATTAGTGGCATTAAAACCAGTCCTCAAGCCCTCAGCTTAGAAAAAGAAGACATCATCTATGAAAGGAATTAGAATCATTTCTGGAGCAGGACTTATCGGTATTTATTTATTTTTCTGATGTGGATATTACAGCAGACCAGACTAGGATGCAATAATTTTCTGGGTCACAACCAGAACTGCAGAACAGAGTTTTGTCAGACATTTAGCATAAATCATGGTTCTTGAGCAACTTTGACAAGAGCTTTTTCATTACATGAATCAAAAACCTCCTTTTTTAAAGGCTTCTCTGGAAAGCAATAAGCTCAAAAGGCATGTTCCTAGTATCAGTCTTTGGATATTGACTCAGTATGGATCTGTAAGTTAAACTATCCTCCAAGGCTCAACAGGACCACTTACTTCTATTGGAAGTGACTCCATGCTAGTCCCCTAACTAGCTCTGTGATAAAGGCTATATACCTTTCAGCATATTTGATGTGAGCTTGCTTTTCACTAGAGCTGAAGCAATTGAATCCAATGCTGTGAGTTCTTAAAAGGGACACTGGGTGAGAGGAATGAATGACTGAAAGATATTGATGAACAGTGTTGGATGGTACAGTGTTTAATAAAAATGAGTCACACCTTGGCAGCTCTTGGGAATGACCCTACACATAATTAGGAAATTAAACTTACTGGAAAAGAATCTGGTGCAGTCGATTTTTATTTTTCTTCTTTTAAATTCAAATTGCTTTTTCCATCAGCAACTAAATTCTCCATCAAAAGAACCCCAAAACCCCATAGCTGAGCACTCCAAGAGCTACACAGCACTCTGGACAATATTCTTTGCCCAATTAGGTATTTTATATTTGCCTTTCTAGCAGTTTCAGGACTAGAACTCATTTGTTTGGTACAAGACATCAAACATCTATCCCAAGTTCCCCATGACTACCAAACTGAATATCCTATGACTAATGCCAATGACGAAGCTTATTCTTAAAATCTCTTAAAATCTCACTTTCTACTTTTTTGGGGTTTTGTCTTTTTACAGTGGTTTGGGAGGGCAGGGGAGTGAGAGGGTGGAGATTGGGGCATGGAGTAATTTAAGAAGCTTACAAAAATTTACAAAATATATTGTCTTTGGTAACAGGGGGCTGCCAGGGATGACTTCTGTGAGAAGCCGCCAGAACCTTTCCCTCTGTCCTACAGAACCAATGCCAACCAACTCCAGGACAGAGCTGCTGCTGGCCAAGGCTGAGCAGTTGGAGAGAAGAGTGAGAGTACGTCAGAGGAACAGCTCTGCAGACACCAAGGCCAGTGAAGAAGGATGATGAGGAGGTGGTCCAGGCACTGGAGCTGAGGTTCCCCTGAAGCCCATGGTGCAGCCCATGGTGACTCAGGCTGTCTCTCTGCAGCCCATGGAGTTCCATGGGGGGCAGAGATCCACCTGCAGCCCATGGAGGATCTCACCCCAGAGCAGATGGTGCCTGACCCCATGGGAAGCCTGCGCTGGAGCAGGCTCCTGGCAGGATCTGTGCATTTATGGAAGGAAAGGAGCTCATGACGGATCAGGTTTGCTGACTTGTGATCCCACACCGGAGCTGTCCATTCCTGAAGGATTGTACCTCATGGGAGGGACACATACTGGAGCAATTTGTGAAGAGCTGCACTCTGGGGGAAGAACTGACAGTGTGGAAGTTTGTGAAAGACTGTCTCTTCTGGGAGAGACCCACACTGGAGAAGAAGAGTGTGAGGAGTCTTCTGCTGAGGAGGAAGATGTTTCAGAGATAATATGTGATGAACTGATCACAGTGCCACTATGGGGAGGAGTTAGAGGATTCAGGAGAGAAGTTAAGCCTGGGAAGAAGGGAGGGGTAGCAGGAAGAAGTTTACTTTTTTTATTATTATTATGCTACTCTGACTTGATTGGTAATAAATTAATTTTCCCCAAGTCAACTCTGTCTTTCTCCTGATGGTAATTGGTGAGTGATCTCTCTCTGCCCTTGACTATGAGCTTTTTCACTACCCCATGCAGCTGGGGAGTCATGGAACAGTTTTGGTGGAGTCCAATCAGGGTCAACACTGTACACAAAGTAAGGTTACACCTGAAAAATAATTTCAGTTGGTAAAAAAGTGAAAACGTTTCAAGGATTTTGAATCCTAGTGTGGACATTTGTTAAAAAAGTTTTTTTATAAATTTCAGAATGTTGGGGGGGGTGTTTGTTTTTAATGTTTTCCTTCAGAATGACATATTTTTGAGAAGTGAAAGCTGAATTACAACAAAATTAAAAGGCTGAATCAGAGTTAAAAAACACCACATAGATAAAATGAAGCATGACAGTTTTGCTATTTGAAAGTAACTGCTCAAATTGGCATAGCAATGGTCTTTTTCACACACACTACCTGTTTCTGCTAAGCTATTGGCAAGTATTACTGCCCAATATTCCAGATGGATAACAAATCAAAAGGATAACTGTTCCACACATCAGTTTGATCCAGATGATCCATATATTGAATGGGTGAATTTGTGGAGAAAAGAATTTCTAATCCTTGCTGGATTTCAACAGAAAAGAAAACAGCACAGAGAAGAGATACGGAGAACAAACTCTGTCTAAACAGTGTAAAACCCCAGCAGAGTATTGAGATTCCACTGCCTGCTGGTTTATTGTTGAAGGCTATAAAAGACAAGAAAGCATTGACATAAAACATGATATTTGGTCTGTAGTGGCAACAGAGGAGCTGAAAATGAGGGGGAAGCTCAGAACCCGGTTTCATACTCCCTTATTTACATCCTACCTGTTGGTAATGTATATCTTGGTGTAATTTAGCTAACCTCCATCTGCTTATCTTAGAAGCAGGAGCACCAGAAATATCACTGTATGAAAAATATGAATCATCATAACTAGTATGCATCTGGTAATCCTAAAAACAGAAACAAAAAAAAAGTTCACAGAAATAATTTACAACTAATACAAATAAGTGTGGATGAGAAATACTTGATAAAAAAGCCCTGAAGGCAATTTTTTTTCTCTCAGACTGGAAGGATCACGGAAAGTTTTAGTAGATGCTTTGATATATGTACAAACAAAGATGGAGGAAGGGTTCACAACTTCCCATAGTACAGAAAAGACTTTCATAAACATCTAAGTTAAGATAGTGGCTTTTGTGTGTATAAAACATCACTTAACATAAACAAACAATAAAATATTTTAAAAATAAAGAGCGGCAGACAAAAAAGAGCAGTTAACATTTCATGAGTGATGGAAGAAATACAAGTTTGTGAGCAAATTTCAGTGGCCAGTCAGACAGCCATCCTGTCTTTCCATTCACCCTGATACCATAGCCTTTTCTATCTTCCATATTCAATTTTATATGCTCATAAAATATTACTTGCTTAGTTTTGTGGTTACATATATGCAAGATTTTTCTTAGTAGTTTCAAATTCCATTAAGCATAGACAGTTTTATCCTCTGTCTCAGAAAGAGACTTTAAGAAGCCAAGGGTATGGCAGATGATTGTTTGAACTGTATCCTGGTCAGGGGTGCAGCAGTGACTTCTGGAGTAAAGATCAAGATTCCACATGTAGCGCATCTGGAAAACAACAGCTATATCCCCTTTTACACCCTGCCACACACTGAAAAGAGACATGTACAATATATAGGGAAATCATATAGGAAGTAAATCCATCATTCCTGGTTAACTAGAGGCAACATTAATTCCGTTCAATGAGGCAGAAAAGTCCTGGGAGGTAAGCGAGCTAAGGTAACTGTATGAATACTTAAGCTTGTATTACAGTGGAATAAAGAACTGCAAAGAATAATTACTGGAAGGGGAACTCAATTAACTGGAACAAACAACTGATTGTGCAATTAAGGAACACCCTGTAAATCATTACAAACCTCTTGTCATACAGCATTTCTCCACAGTCCTGTTGCAGTGGCCCCGCTCAGTCAGTTAAGAGTTAGGGCTAAGCTGCAATCATGTTTTGATTGCTATACGTATTATGAATTCCTAATGGTGATGACTTGTGTACTTTCCTTAATTACCTTGAATAACAATGCACATCGCTAACCCTCTATTTTACTAATGTTTTGACATATGAGAGAGTGTAGGAAGTCATATAGAGTAATGCAGCACCATACACCATATACCACATGCAGGTTTACTGTTTTGCCTTTGTACTTTTCATATAAAAGTCCTGTTCTCCAAGGGAAGGCACAAAGCTCCTTCCTTATCATAGATCATTTGGCCAGAATGAAGCAAATAGTTATATTTTTATTTTCAAATCCACTCAGCCATCATTGGGTGGAAAACTAGATTTGCACTTCTTTGATTATAAGGTTTGCTTCTGTTTAGAAGGGATAGGAATAGAGAGAAGAAAAGACCTTATTTCAGTATTATTCAAAAGGAGAATAATAGAGAAAAAAGAGACTGATAGAACAAAGCAGAATAATGAGAGTATGTGAGAAGACGTAAAAACGGAGTTGGCATGACTGTATAGAGATAAGATTCCTTGAAATTTCACCTTTACAGCTTGATTGCAATTGTTTTGCTGATTTCTTGTAATGAAATTTTTGTATTGGACTCCTCTGCTACCTGAGGATATTAGTTTTGTTTATTCTTTAAAATTTCAGTGAAAATTTATGAGACTTAGATAAGAGAGAAGGAGAGGGAAGTAAAGTGTTTGTGCTGCATTTTGTCATCTTTTCTGACTACCTGAAAGATGTTGATTTTAAAAAAAATATGCCACTGTTCCTCTGAATTTCCTACAAGAGTTTGGTTGGTTTTGGTTTGTTCCTCCTTTCAATCTTTTGTTCCAAAGGTGGTACCTACTTATTCAGAAAGAACATGATCTCATGGTGGTTGGGCCACCATTGTCACCTGAGAAAACCAAGAAGCCCTGCTCCCCAACGTCCATTCTGCCACACTGAGATGCGTGAGTGACTTCTTTCTGAAAGCACAAGCACTGATATGTTCTCAAGCACTGTTAGTGAGCAGTGCCACACTGACTGCTCTGAAAAAATGCCATCTTTACACACACTGAACAGTACAAGCAGTTGTTTCTTACACTATGCCTTGCTAAATGCGTTTTTAAACCATGTTGGCAAAAATAATCTCTAGGGCAAATTTGCCTTCTGTGGCCCATCAGTCCTTGGCCTGGGTTTAGAGAACCTACTAACGAGGCCGGTGATTAGTGACAATTCTGATGACAGTACGTATGGTGGGAACATCTGGCTGGATGCTCTGGACTGGATGCAAACCCACCAGCCTGACCTACCATTTGCTACTGTGCAAATGGCTTTATATTACAGAGACTGCTGGATCATTTATCTTCATTAAGCCACAGTCCCTAAACCCAATAATTAATGACAACTACTCTGGGAATGGCTATGCAGAAATGTAAGCACTAAGGGAATAAACAAATTCTGGGAAGAGGAAAAGTGCAGAATAAAAATGTTTTCTTTTGTGTAAGCATTTAGAATTCTGAGGGGACATTTCCATGTGGACCAAACCACTGATATTTCCTGACCAAAGTGAGCAAGACCAGTGGCTGTGTAAAGCTGTGTGAATGTGTGCAAGTGACGCAGCTAGCAGAGGACAAGCCTAGCAGCTTTCCTAGCACCCCAGGCATGGGCTTCACTGATCTGTTGCTGCCTGTGCCCTGTTATTGTCAATAAATAGCAGAGCCACAGCTGAGATTCATATCCACAAGAGGAATGGGAGGTGGCTCCTCATGTGACTACCTTTTCTGAGTTTTTTTGTGAATCCAGACTAAAATTTCATCCTATCCTAGTTGTCCCCTTTCCTGATCTACCTGAACTAAATTTTCCATATTCCTTAGTATTCAGTCTTTTTGAAGGAATTGTACAAAGCACAGCCATGAGATGGTTGCCACAAATTTCCCAGAAAGAAAACTTCACCAAGAAAAAGTTAACACCTTCCATCTAAAAAGGACAAGACAGTGACAGCAGACTTTAAAATACACTAAAATTCCAGTGCACTCAAGGACCACAGCAGAAGAAAGCCTGGTATGTAGCTCTCCTGAGCATCACAGGCCTCATAATTTACCTTAAAACCTCCAGTGACCGCAGAAAAAGAAGTGATTTGGAAAAGCTGTGTTTTAAGGTAAGTGTGAAAGTGATTTCCATTTACTCTTGTATTATGTTAATTCATGTAAAAATTGAGAATTGAAAATTACTTTTAAAATATGTTGGGGGGGATTGTTGATGGGAATTGTTGATGTGTTTTGTCCAGTCTACACAGAGATGATTTCTTCATAATTTCTAACCAGCATTCAGACCCAGCACTAAAATGCACTTTCACCCCCTGGGCCTGCTGCTTGACAAATCACTTTACACTACTTCTTAGTCCTTTTGTAAAAACAATTTGTTTTAAAATGGAGGAAAGCCTCTGACATTATTCTTTGTCCTGTTCTGCAAATAATGGCACATGAAATCCCTCTTCTCAGGGCTATAAACTAGTTTTAACTTTAAAATGAGAGGATCCCTTTATCAACACATCCCAGCAAGGCTGCAGTTGGACTAGGGGGAAGAAAGTTCTAACTAATTTAAAATAGCCTTGACAGTTTATAATGAGCTTGTATGAGGAAACAACCTCAGGTCACAGAGGACAGGACTTGATCCAATAAATATGTTTTGGTTCCCTGTTTGAAATGTGCTAGAGGCTTTTTTCATATTTTAATGAAATTTAGGAATACGTGAATACTTTTTTGTCTGGTGCTTCAGTGTTTTTAAAAGATGATCAGTATCTATTGAGAAAAAGTAACAGTAACAGCAGAAGAAGCAAAAGCAAAAAGAGATGAGATTAGATTTGGACTTAATCAGAGATATCTATTTTTTATAGTTAGGGTAACATGCATTGACTAATGATTCCAGTCTGCTGGTGGTCTGCAAAACCATTCTAAATGGCTCACAACTGCTGTAAGAAACAGTGTCACCTTCCTATAGCCAAAATTTAGCATTAATTTTGCATAACAGACTAAAAGAAGTGTAGAGGCTTGTCTGCAACCTGTTGTTAAAAATGCCTGTAATTCAGTTAAACTGTCTTCATTAATATGATAATTTCTCTTTTACAATTAGGATAAACAAAGGGATGAGGAAAGGACACACAGGAGTGAAGCAGCAAAACCAGGAAAAGAACCAGCTTGTTCACACTACAGGTCTTGATAACATGCAGGAAGTCATGAGAAGTATGGCTGCCAGATTTTCAGAGTACTAGCTTGGCCAGGGACAAGGGACGTTTGATGATTGCCGGGTTTTTTTTGTTACTGCCTGGAAGCAGTTACAAGGACATTTGTGAGGTTGTGGACTGGGAACAAAACAAGCAGCAACAAGAGAAAGATGATACAAAAGCAAAAAAATAAAAAAGGAAAAAGTTTTCCTCTTAGTAGCAGCCACCACCCTCAGTTGTGCACATCTAGAGATTTCACCACCTAGGAACATCCCATGCTGCAGGGAGAAGGTCCCCTGCCTGTGTGCTGACTCTGGGGGAATACCTTTTACAGTGGTTGTGATGCCTTAATTTGCAACAATATATGGATAGAGGCTCGTGGGCAGTTCTACTATGGTCATCCCCACATACCAGTAAGTGCAAGTGATAGAAATCAGTCAAGACGTTTGTTACCTCATGGATAGAAACCCACGAATCTATTCAAAGTTATCCCCTCCCATGAGGAGAAAGGAACAGTGTGACCCTGCATAAGCCAGTTGCCTTTATATGTGTGTGTTAACTCTCAGTCATTGTGAAGATCTGATGAAAGCCACTGGGCACAACCACACTACTAATAATTTCTTTGCTATAAAATAAGGTTGCTATTCATTCCTGCATAGAAGTCCAGCACAGTTTTGTGAACTTCAGCCCATTCCCGTTTCTCCAGTGAGCACCAAATGTCAGAATCTGGTCACTGATCCTCTGCTTCTTAGAGCTGAAATGATCAAATAATAAGAAGCAGGAAACCTGCAACAATGCTCTCAGTTGCAGAAGGCTATGAAACAGATGGCTTGGTTATAGCATCGTTTCCCTCAGCAATAAAGGTTTTGCTTAAATTCTGTAAGTACAGCTCATCTGTCTCAGACAAGGGGATCCTAGAGGCTTTGTCAGTTTTGTGTGTGTTTGTGGGCAAGACAGAAAAGTTGCTTGTCATGGAAAATTAATGTTCCTCAATACAGTAAAGCAAAGATGGGAAAAAAGAGACACATTATAACCAACCAAACAATGATTTTTCATGCAGGTCAACAAGCAAGCAAAGCATAAAACGGAATATATGGGGAAAGACGAGAGGTAGAGCCCCATCACATGGCAAAAAGTCCAATTCATGTTCCTCTGGCTGTGGATGAGTCACCATGTCCCAGTGACAATGTTGTAGGACATTGCTCTGTGCAGCTGGCCTTTAAATATTTAAATGTATTGGACTACAAGAAAGATGTCTGTTCTTTGCCAAGCAGCTGCCTATGAACAGTTTTCTAAATTGCAAGTCTAGACTGCATTAGTCTAATCCAGAAGAGAACAGGAGGAGTTGTGTAATTAACTTTTTCCTTTCTTTCAGAAAAGGGGAAGCCAGGGATGTGCCTGAAGCTAGAAAGGAACTGAAATGATGCTAAGCATTTTTGGTGTTTGTTTGTTCAATCTGGGAATTTGCTGTGGAATTTGGGAATACAGATATATGCTGATCACTGCCTGCTGTCTTACTAAAGACAATTTCTCCTGCTCTCCATTGCACCCAACCCAAATATCAAAATAGACACTTCTTCAGGTGATTTCATATTCCAGGACAGTCTCCTCACTCATCTAGCTGCAGACAGACAGAAGACTATGAATCAGTGACCAAGAATTTCTATTTTGGGAGTTTCATGCTGCCAGAGCTGCAGGAGTTGAATTTCCTTCTGTAAATACACCCCAAACCATCTACTGCATGTTCAGGATGACAAGAGCAAATAACTAGCAGTTATGACGTGTCAATCATGCCCATGTGACTTCGTGAAAGAGATCAGAGATTAATTCCAGTTTTTTCCTAACAAAGATCTAGCTCTTTAANTAACTACCTGAGGGGAGGTTGCAGCCAGGTGGGTGTAAATCTCTTCTCTCAGGCAGCCAGCACCAGAACAAGAGGACATGGCCTTAAGATATGCTAGGGGAGGTTTAGACTGGATGTTAGGAAGGGTTTTTCACAGAGAGAGTGATCCCTCATTGGAATGGTCTGCCCAGGGAGGTGGTGGAGTCGCCATCCCTGGAGGTGCTGAAGAGAAGACTGGATAAGGAGCTCAGTGACATGGTCTAGATGATTGGATGATGGGATGGGCAATGATGACATGACCCCAGGAAGGCTCAGATGGATGGAAAATGTTGCTGCTCATGGCACCAGGGTTGTGATTCTGTGATTTCTGCACATTACACTGATTGCAACATGAGCTAAACTTTGAGAAGAGACTTATGTTTATAAATACCATTAAGTTCTAAAGTTTCATGACTGGGGACATTCCTGTTTGTAAAGATGGATTTGCCTGAATGCAGCTTACATCTGGAAAAGTCTGTTCTGGGTCTCCAAAAAAGATTGGAAATAATTTCAAAGCTCTCTCCTGAGCCTTCTCCTGCTTTCTCATCTGTGTTCATGAACATTTATACATGGAGAACAGGTTCCCTCACGTAATTTTGTTACCTTAACATCTAATAATGAAGTAAAATGAGTACAGAAAAGAAAGTTCAGGGACACAAAGGGATCTTCCCTGGTAGAAAAGGAAATCACAAATGCCAATAGCATGAGTCAAGTGTGGATGTGTCACTGTTTCTCAGAAGAATGGGAATATATTTTTATTGTTATTCAGGATTTTTCAAAGTTTTGTATTTTCTGTTAACAGACTTAAAAATACTTCACAAGGATTATTTTCAAAAGGTCAGAAAGTGGTATTAGTCAGGTTTGTTTTGCTGAGCATCCTTTGAGACTATTTTTATACAGTAAACAAAAACTTGAGAAATTCTTAACTGGCAATTAAATAATTCTTGTGGAGAACCCTATTTTTTTTAAATGGCATTTAAAAAACCCAAAACTGTATGGGCATAAAGTTTAAGCTTGGCTTACTGATGTTTTGCATAAGTTTGTTTTCATTATATTTCAAATATGTTATTTGCAAACCTGTTTACCCAGTACCCAGTTTCAGATAAATGAGATTATTTACAAATGCTATTATACATTTTGTTACATTATTCAAGAAACTTTCTTAAGAACTTTAGCTGAGCAAATGTCCTGTGATTTGTGGGGGCCAGGTCCTTCACAAGCACTTCACTGTCAGGGTGCTGTGAACTCTGGCCCCCAGAGGCAAAGCTGTGAACCCTTGCAGTGGGTGCCGACACCAAACCTAAACAGAATATTTTTAACCTTTTACAATAACCTCTATTCAGACAGAAAGCCATATGACTCAGAACCCCCTTGCCTTTCCAGGTATCACTTTCCCATGAATCCCACAGCCTTCTCTGCACATTTTATAACCTAAAGTAAGTTTTCTTGCCTCTGTCTGTCCCTCCCCACCTCTTCCTAGAGTTTCTTGTCTATTGTCTGTGTATCCTGCCTATCTTCATAACTAACCGCGTGACTGTACACTTTTAATTTATTCACCATGGATAGATTAACACTTCTTTCTGTCATTCACACTGCATCCTGCCTGCTCTTGAATGTTGTTTAATTCTGTGAAGCTTTCCAAGTAATAAGCTGCTATGCACTGTGTCATCTTGTATTGACATCTTGAATCTTTAATAAACTTGCTCTCAAAAAATGTTTTGATAAATGAAATATACCTGCTGAGCTGAGATTTTGCAAATCAACATGATGAACAATTGCATTTAATGGGATAAGAGATACAGTCAAAGGGAGGGATAGAGTAGCTTAGAGAAAAAGAAAAAGAACCTTCCCACTAGTTTTTTGTTTGCATCCAGAGATTTCAGTTCATTTTGCCTGGAATTTCTTCCATATCATTGTCAAATTGAATTATTTAGAACACATACCTAATAATGCACCAATTCCCTGGAAAACTGTCAAACACGCAAAAAGAAGTGGTGTGGAAAACCCTGAAGGAATTCTGTTTAGAGCTACTACAATTCAGAAAAAGATATGTGCATCAATACTAAGGACTTGGGTATTTGCATGTCCATGTAGATGTGCACATATGCATGCATACATGTATATATACTCATTTGCATGATAAACAATTCTTATGAAAAAAAGAAAGAAATTAGATGGCTGAAAACTACCGCTTTTTAGACAGGAATAAAGCCCAGAACACTTAATTTCTGACTCTATATGTTCATACAAACAGTTGATGGGAAGATTAGCACTGATTTGTTTGTCATGGAAAAGTGAGGTTTGTTTTCTCTGAGGATTTATTATGCTGTGGAATCTCAGATCCTTACAGGTGCAAAGGCATCCAGTTACAAATGAAAATCGGTAAGAATTAATTATGCACATTCACCTCTTTAAGAATCTGAGCCAGAACACCTCAGCAGAGAGCCCTTTGTTTGTTCCCAGAGACCCAGAATAGGTGCTATCTCAAAGATGCTGTGAATAGAGGCGAGGTCAAGGTCTGCTGCTCAGTGAAGGGAAGATAATGTTTTAAAGCATTAGTGCACTCAGCTCCTTGGCAGCTTCCCTGTGTCCCCAGGAGCAATGGGGATCAGGCAGAGTTAACCAGCTAAAGAAGGACAATATGAGAACTGGAAATAGCTGAGAAGCAGAAAAATAGGTTCAGAGCAAGCAGTTAAAATTAACAGCTCTAGTCCAGGTATTTCCACTGCCCCTTGGTTATTTCTTTATAGATTACCACTGATAAAATTATTTATTTATATTATTTATAGATTAGCACTTATAAAAGTGCTGGAGGGACAATACACCAGGGCTGTGCTAAACGAAACTGTGGACATGTCCTAAATGATGGTGGGGGAGTCTCCAAGAAGCCAATCAGGGACAAGTGCTCAGCTCAGTGGCCTCAGAGGAAGTAGGACAGAAGAAGCACCAAAGATGTTCTTCACCTCTGCTCTACTTTCAGAAGGCACAAAGAAAAGTTTGGTGAAGAGGAGTTTCCAAAGAGCAGAGACCAGTAAAACAGCCATGAGCCCTCCCTGACCTGTCCCCTCCTCTTAAACTAATGAGATTTTCATCCACATAGGAAGAAAGGAAGGACTAAAGTAGACATTAGCTTTGTGTCTAAGAACATTCTGAGATTTTAAAGGCCACGAGATATGATGGAGCCTACTCATTTAGTAGCACACTTAATTTTCCCCTTGATTTTTGTCCTTTACTTCAAGATGTCAGGGACTGATTACATTATCTTTGCTAGTCTTTTATTTTGTCAGTGACTTTAGGGGCTGCTCAGGCATACTTTCTGCATATGTATGAATGTGCGTGTGCATGAGATTGAGGTGTCTGGATTCTGTACATGTTGTTTTACACAATATATTGATAAAGCTTAAGGCTTTAGGAAGAATAAAGCTGGGAGCATCAGAACAGATACTAAAAGCTTCTGCTAATGGTGGTAATTTAGAGAGCAGCCAGAAACTAAATCAGATACATTTAATTTTTTACCAGTATAAAGTAGTGTTCCTCGTTGTTTGCTTTACTCAAGAGTATCCTGAAAGTCAGTACTGGGGAGAAGCAATTAATATTATGTTTCTCGAATGTTGAGCTAGTGTCTCTTGGGAATAATTTCTATTATTCAGAATAAAATTAGAGTATGTGAGAGCTCTGCCACCTAGTATTAAAACTCTTCCACTCCCTAAATATTCCTTGTTTTTACCATTTCTGTGAGTACCTGAGAATGGATGGTAATTCCCCTGAAGAGAAGCCTTAATAGCATAATTAAAGCTACAATGCCTCCTTTCCACTCCAGTTTTGAACTTCAGGGAGCTCTGTACTGTAATTTCACTTCTGAGATTATATATATGTGAATCCCACTGAATTACTACTGATTCTGAAATGCATCATCTTTTATCATTTACAGATCTACTCCTTCCCTCCGCTCTGCTTGTGGTATTGTTGTAGCGCCTCAGGACCTACTGTCTCAACATTACCCCATCCTGAAAAGAGCCACTACAAACCAGAAGGGGAATCGCCTTGCAACTGCAAATGTGAGCTGTCATGTTTACCTACGTGCTCTCAGTCTGGCCAGGAAACATGTCATAGTTTCAGCCTTTTAAAGTCAGATAATTTCTTTTCTCTTCTCTGTCTCACTGGGACTGAGACTTCCTGATGTATTGCAGCAGGGAAAAGAAAAATGTTTCCCATCCTTATGTGAAATGATTATTGAAGGGGCTGCTGCGGACAGGCCTATTGTTGACCTTGGCAATATGATGGATTGCTCCAAACCATCCGTATCATTCCAGGGAAGATGCACAGACATTTCCTCTTGCACATCTTGCGAAACATTCATCAAAGTGTGAACTACACCATGGGGCAAGAGCTGAGGTCTCGTTGATCTTTCCAAGCTATTTTTGCTTAGCCAAAACACAAGCAAACAACATTTATATCTGTATTGTTCGCTTGTTATAAACAAATTACATTGTGGGTCAGATGATGTACAGAAGCTGTCCTATTAGCTTGACAGCCTATTAGAGAATATCTGCTGGTTTTGAAAAGCAAAACAAATATGTAAAACTTCTGCTCAGTTAGAAAGTTTAGGTTGTTTTTACCATTAAGTACAGAGAAGTATGAAGTCAGGTTGTAGCAACCACAAGACCAAGCAGCATGAGTGCTGAGGTAAGCACAACAGAAATCTTCTGGTAGCCAGTAAGAGTTATATCCTAACATGGTTAAGAGATGCTTAGAAAGTGAATATGTAAAAGAGGTGCAATAAAGCACGAAAGGCAAGCCTGAGGGGGTGGCTGTTTTCCACAGGACAATATTTCTAGGTGTCAGAACACCCTACATCTGGCAGGTTGTGTTCAGGTAAACAAGCACAGAACTGCTTTGATGTTGGAAATATGCTGAAATTTTAACTCTTTTCCCTGATTTCTGCTTAAGCAAGCCTGCAACTTACTCTAATAATCTTTGTGACTGATCAGAAGCAAACCAAGCAGAGACAAAGTGTGCCAATTGTGCTACTTGATTTCAGTGTTATCTGATATTTGTGATCCTGGTCTTCCATAATATGGGCTATTGATACAAAACTAGTCTATTCTTCTCAGTCAATAAGGCTAAAGCAGACTAGTATTCAGTCCAAATCTCTCTTTGAATGCTACTGTTAGGAGAAAGACATTTACCTCTGTTGTAGGGATACAGTCATTGGGAGAACAACTAACAAAAGCCATACTGTCCCTTGCTGAGCAGTGAGAAGTGGCTTTGTTGAGGGATGCAGCATGAAGAAGGGAAGGAGAACAGCATCCCATGTGAGAGATAAAAGTAGGCACCGTGATATCCGAGAAAGGCTAGGAAGAAAAGGAGACAGTCCCAAAGCAGAAATCCCTTTGGATAACAGGAAAGGCCTTCGCTCCAATGCAGCAAAGGCTGTCGAAGAGAAGGGAGAGGAAGAGAAGTACATAACCAGTGATCTTCAATGGGACAAGGTTTGCACCTAGAAGCGATTATTTGGGATTTAGATATGTATTCCCTAGAAAGATATGAATTCAAACATTTCAGAAATAATTGTTCAGGTGTCTTGAGCTTCACGGAAGTCTGCAGGCACCTGAACATGAGGTGTTGGCAAGCTAAGAACAGCTGTTGATCTAATTGATACATCAGGGCCTTTTTGCTGCTCAATGTCTGTTGAAATGGAGTGTGCCTACAAGGAATGTAAATTCATCTCATTTTTGCCCTTGCTTTAGTCCGTCCTCTCAGAATGTAGCATGTTACACCCTTCATTTTCCTATTAATTTCTGATAACCTCTTCAAAATACAATTTTTTATTATTGTTTTAGCCCATGGTCTACAGTTCACTTCTATTGCCCATAGGGTGAGAAAGTGTAATGAAACTCATTTGGTCAATGTAAAAGTAGGTAGCTTTCCACAAAAGAAATGGACTCCTAAATTCCCCTGAAATGAAATGCTTGTTTTCTTTGAGTCTCACTGAAATGAATGGGACCCAATTTGTTTTATTAAGCTGTCTTTAGCTCCCTCTAAGACCTAGTGACAGAGGCTTGAGCTAGGCCTGAATGACAGCAAGGAACATTTTAAAAGGTGGGAAATCCTTTTAACTATGAATAGTAACTTTTTCAGAGAATGAGTCTTCCTCTCAAATACATGTGCCTCTGACAAAACTAGACCATGCCATTACATTACAGACTCTTTGGTGCAATTAAGCAGTTTTACCCATAATAGCTCATCTTTTATTGAGATTATATACTGCATTCTCATTCTGCATTGACTATATTTTAACTTGTGATTGAAAGAAGTTCTGCCTGGGTATCAGTCAATACAGTGTGCCGGGCTTACATCAAGGATGTTGGAATTCTCCACTCACACTGCAAAATTCAAAGGCTTTATTATTATTTTGTAGTATTTTTGCATATGTCTCATTATGCATATAAATAGACTCCTGTTTAGCATACGTGTCAGTGACGTGCGATGCAAAGGATATAGACTTAGTTACAGAAATAGAGCTGTATCCTGTGCCTTCCAAAAATAGTTAAATATTCTTTATCTTCTTTTTAGACAACACTATTGAAAGCTCTCCATATGTATGACAACTTCTGCATCTAGTGTATGTAACTCCTAAAGTTAGTCATAGGAAATGTGATGGGACCACAATGAGTCCATGTGAATATTTTTTATACTATTAAAATCGAGGTACTTTGACTCATGTTAATTTCCATCCTAAAGAAGAAAGAGCAAGATTCTAAGAATGCGACAGTGTCTCTCTTTAAAATTTCTGAAGGTTTATTTATTCATTTTGAAGTCACAATTTGCCTACTTTACTGAGTTTTTTTCCTATAGGGAAATATATAATATTTCAAATAGAAATAGACATAAATGATTTGTGTTTTGTCAGAATGAAACATATCTGAAGATCCTGAACAATTCACTCTTCCTATTCTCGGCCACTGGGTAGGGCTCCCCGGTGTTTTTGCCCCCTGGTATGAAGCCAATCTCTATGCAGTTACGGTCAAAATAGCAGCTTTTCACTATACATTTCTCTTCTATATAACCATGTGGATTTCAAACTCTTTATTCTTGGTGTAATATAATCTATCTTTCTTCTCATTTCTTTTTTCAGTAAGCACGGCTAAAATTTCATCCCTTTACACTCAGTTTCTGTATCTTGAAGACAAAGATAATACTGCAAGGCTTTTTTCTGCCTGATCTGACCAGCTGAAAGTGGTTTGCAAAGGCACAGCCAGTGGACTTAATTAACCATGAGATTTGACTCCTGTGGGTTAAACCTAATGATTTTTTCTAATTCTCTTCTGACCCTGGCCAGCATTCCAAGTCTGACTTCATCCTGCTTATTTGTTGCAAGAGGTGGTTTGAGTTTCTCTAGTGAGATACTAGTTTTTTTAGAATTCACATCATATTCAGATCTCAGACTCTATTTTAAGAAGTTTGAAAGAAAGCAGCCTTCCAGCTTTAGGGAAAGTGCTTCTTAACTCTGTGCCTTTGACTTTTCATTATTTCTTGTTTTCCTGACAATAATACTATCAATACCAAGTTAAAGGGAATTCCCTGGTTGAACTTGTTTTTTTCACAGACTTCTTATCTGTCTGAACATTCATCTGCCCAGAGCTCAGATCCTGCCTTAAAGTTCTATAGCATTTATTTGTATCAGATTGAGATTTTTGTTGACTATTCTTCCTTTTCTCAGAAGACTGATTTTCATGTATAGCACTTGCTTTTATCAGACAGACTTTCCTTTTCTTTTTTTTCTAAATTATTCATTTTCTCTGTTAAAAAAGCAGATTTATATGTAAATTCAATAAAACTGTTCATATCACAAAGTCCCTTTGTAACTACAGAGTTAGCCTGGGATTCAGGGCTGAAATCAAAAGTGGTGAAAGAATGAAAGAAATCTAATGCAGAGGTATAGTAGCTGACTTGCTCTGTTTTGGGTATAATGTCAAGTTACACCCCAGATTTTTTTCAGATTATGCCCATTTTCCACTAAAGACATCAGTAACATGGTGTTTAGAGCATTCTTTTACATGATTTTGGATGTAGACACCATAGTAACTTGCATGCCCTGTGAATTTATTCAGCTCCGGATTGATCTTTTTTGGATTTATATGAAATGAAAAAGACTCTTCTTGATGATCAAAAGGGTCGAACATTTTTCTTTCTTACACAGCAGGTACATTTTTTCACCTTTTGAAAGCCAATAGCATATAACGAGGCCATTTGTCCTAATCACGTGCCACTGGCTCTGTGGCAGGATTCTCCAGACCTTCACAGCCTGTAAGTAATGCACTGTTTTACTCAATATAAACAAATCAAGTGGGCAACATCTGTCGGTCCATAACGTTTTGTTGCTAGTCACAATCCCTGACACTAAATATCTTTTGGATGTTCATAACCCTGACTACAAGATGCTCCTTGCTAGCTGTGCCTTATCACCTGCATATGAAACAAATGGTGCTTTTCTGTTGTTCTATTTATTCTTCAGAGTGTAAAACTAGGAAAAACCCCCACATGATTAAGAGCATCTGTATTTGAATTTTAGGGAAATGTTTTAACGCATAACACATCACACCCTGTATATTGCACTAAGCCCTTCTAAACAGCAAGTGGAAGATGTGACAGAATTAAGTTTGTGCCTACTGCCCTCTGTCACAGCTTGACTGCTAAAACAAAAGCTTCTCCCATCACTAAACTTAAGCTTGGCTGGTGATGTTAGTCACCTCAGGAGGCAAACACAGATTGTGTTGTGATTGTTACTGCCTGACTCACAGTGTCTGAACACTGCTCTATCCAACCAGAATATGATGAGAGTCTCCTAGACCTTTTATAAATACTTTATTTAAGGCATGGAATCACAGAATCACAGAATCACAGAATATTATGAGTTGGAAGGGACCCACAAGGATCATCTAGTCCAACTCACCATCTAACACCCGTACAGAGACCGAGAGCACATCGCAGAGCATAACACCAACCTAGATCCCTCACAGTCTAGCAGGCCACTCCGAGCCAGAAGGGGCCCAGGGTCATCCANGATAGCGGTGCATGGGGTTCATACTGAAAAGTATTTATTATGAATTTATTTATTATTTTTCTATTGCTGCAGTAAATAATTAAAAAATAATAATTTAACCAACTTGAATTTATGTCACAGAAATTCTTTGGATGTAAATTGACATAGTTCTTTTTTCTTCAGTGGATGTATACTAATTTATATTTTTGGAGAATCTACTCACCTCTCCTTATTGTGTTAATGTTATCTATGTTGTTGAATGTCATCTGCTACATAGATCATTTACTGTGCATTGAAGTCAGATCAGGGACAACTTGTCAGATCATATTATTCCCAACTGTCATGGTGAAATTTAGAAACCATCTCTCTCTCAGAAAGGTGAAAGAGCAATACAGGAGGACAGAGACATGCAAATACATCTAGATGATGTAATCTTCCCTAAAATACATGTTTTTCTGGAATGTGATTTTAAAATTTTAGAAATAACTGACATTTCCTTAGTTAGTTTCCCTTTCCTTTTCCCCTCAGTATTTTAGTGGAAAAAAATTACTTTAAAAACATTATTAAAAACACTTACTAAGAAAGAGTGCAAGTAAAATTTGCCTAGACAGTGGAGGTATTTTCAGTTTTATTCCTTTACCTAAAGCTTAGATTTCTATGTTTTAACTGTGTACAAAAATAATGATTGCTTGTCGTAACTGACCAGCTCAATGAAAATTTGGAATATTGCAGTCATGTGTAGAAGCAGTCTGTTTTAGTATGAAGTTTTTGATGAAAAGGATTTACAGTTCAATTTCAGATGAAATAAAGTCAAGAATTTTCAATAACTTTCATGGGCAAAAGGTAATTTAGGAAGGGAAAAAAACCCCTGACCTCCTGCTTTTACTGCCTTTGGGTAGCATTTTCAAGAGGGTATTAAGGTAAGTGAATTTGGATCATCTGAAGGAAATATACACTTGACTGGAAAAATCATGACACCAGTTATATGAATCTCCAGCTTTCATGTCTTCAACCTTATTATATTCATTTCTGGCCTTGTTTGAGCCTCATCACCCAAGAGAGAAGGGTCTTTCAATGTCTCATGGACCCAATTTCCCATCTTCAACAGGAAAAACAGCACGAACCCACATAAGTGTGCAGTGGTTCCTTCAGAAATAAGTCAACAACAACAAAAGGTAATGAGGGATTTTTGTATACACTATCAAAACTACACGAGAAATACCAGTTTTGAAACTTGAGAGTTTGTTTGTGTGTCTCAGCTGCAGAGTTCCTTTGTCGTTTGTTATTTTTTGTGATCAGTACTGAATTACTATCAGAAACTTTGAGGTTATCAGATAACCCTTATTCCAAGACCCAGCCCCACAGTAGCTATAGTTAAGCAGAGATTACTTCAGTTTGCTGTAGGAAATCCAACTCTTTCTATTTATTACTTTTCAGGATGTGAGAAATGTCTTTTTTTCTCCTCTGCAGCTAAAAGATCTTTGTTCCTGGCTCACGGAAAGGAACATCTTGTCTTGCTCTAATTTTTCCTGCTCTCATCTGGCCATCCCAACCACTCTGATGGATCATCTGCTTCTCACTGTTTGGATGGTTCAGCTGTAATCCTACAGGCTGAAGAAGTTAAAGTCTCTCTTATTTCACTTTAAAATAATCATATATAAACAGCAATGTTCCTGCAATATCAGAACCAAGGTAAGGGAAATTTGAGAGAGCCTTCAAAGTGGTCTACTCATTTCATCATTCATGAATCAAACTCCCAAATGTCTGGAGCTCATATATCAACTGTGTGTTGGTATTTCATTCAAAAAGACACCCCTTTATCGGCGAGGAAATCCTTTTCTTCTTCAACAAAGTCCCATTTTTATCAACAAATCATGAGCTAGGCCTGGAAAGGTCAAATATCCTTCGTTTAAGTGACGTTTCATCTGGCGAGCCCTACTCAACTTGGTTCTTGTCTCTCCTGAAGAAATTTTGAGCTCTTCCCAGTACTGCCAAAATTCAGAACCTAAAGATACAAAGATACACCTTTAGCAGGACTGAAGGGAAGCTAAGAAAAGCAGCAGATTTGGTGTTTGAAGGAAGAAGCGTACTGAGTCCCCAGGTTTGTTAGCAAGTAAAGACACAATATCTCCCATCCATCCTTCTGCCTAAGGGAAAGATGCAATCATCTGGCACATGTTTACAGGGCATGAAATAACAACTTGGCTGTGACATTTCAGGTCAGATCCCTTCTGCTGCTGAGTTTTAAAGAGGTGGGGGGAAGGGTGGGAGCACTGTGCATGTGTATGGATGTGTGGGTTATTTTCTCCTGTGCTTAGGATTTGATATAACTGTATTAAAACCTGCTGAATGGAGAACAGATTTCTTCCTGCTACTTGAATGACAAAGCTGCCAAAACAGTGATGAATATTACTTTCAAGGCTGATAAAGTAATCTATCAGTGTTGGTCAACACTGAGTCTCTGGGAAACCTTCAAATGCAATTTTCCCTGTGTAGGGTTGTACTTATTTTGATTTTCAATGAATTGCATCAGTGTGAAACCACCCAAAGAGGACACAAAAGGAAAGAAAAAGACTTAACTGTGTGTTTCTGATTGACTGTGTAGCTCAATATTGTGCTGTGAGCTGCACTACCAGTAAAGCTCATCTCCTTCACAGGGAGTGGGACAGCACTGGAGGAAAAGTAACTTTTTCTAAACTGTATAGAGGACAATGAAATTGTGAAGCGTGATTGGGGTGGAGTCTTTGACAGATGAGACAGAGTAAACCACCGCCCACAGCACAGTCGCCCACAGTGACTCTGTATAATGGCATTTACTCAAGAATGAGTGAGATTAGAATTTTTACCTTACTTGATTATATCACACATAGACTCACATGCTCACTGTCCTCTGGCACTGCACAGTATTTTAGTGGATTTCCCTTCTGTACATTACCAACCCAGGTCACTACCTGTCCCTCAACATTTATCTTCATGATCTCCATAACTTCCCCAGATCTGACATCTTTTCTCCAGCAGGATCTTCACCTTCTTCTTTCTAGGCTTGCTTTCTCCTTCGATCCTTTTGGGAGTTCCTTTTTGAAGTCTCCTCTTTTTCCAATGCCCTAAGCCCTCTGTTTTCCCAATCTAAGCAGTCATCATACAGAGCAGCAGATTACAATGGATGAACAGCAAAGGCATTCAGTTTTAGTCCTTTACCCCTTTCACTGCCTCACACATACACACACAATTATCTGCTGCCAGTTGGCATTGGGGTTTTGCCCGTGACAGTTTCAGTTGGTGAAAACCAAATTCTTTCTCAGAATCAGCAGAGCTGTCCTGATATCTGTCAGTTGAGATGTTGATCCTTAGACACCTTGCCTGAATTCCACAGGTGGAAAAGAGGACTTGAACATTTCCAGGCATCTTTATTTAGCAGAAACTAATCCTAGAGGTAGAAAAGTCCTTTTCTTACTTGATTGAATATTTGTGTTGCTGCATCACAATATGAGCATTATTTTTCTCATTAAAATCTTGTGTACAATATTGTTTGACCATCATGTAAAACCTTCATAGAAAGAAAATTTACTGCATTTCCTCTTCATTTTACTTGTTTAGCTCAAGTCCTGTGTGATTATTTTAACACAGGAGTTTGCCACTGAGGGTAATTTGAAATACAATCCTTGCTACTCTCCTAGCAATGAGGCTACCTCAATGTATCCCAATCTGAAACCTATTTCAGTACTCTGCCCCATTCCATATTGATGTAAAAAGCAGCAATAAGAGGAGAGCAGAGTCTGAAAAAGTATAACTTCCCAAGTAACCTTGTCACGTTTACATATATAAAACTATGTATACCTCACTCCCTTCTATATTAACTTTCAATATGCTCAGCTTCTGATATTTCTCATATATCCCCCTTCATGACATTTTTTTTCCTGTGGTGAATTTAACCACTAAAGTTCAATGGCAGAATGATTTTTGACATTAATATTTGCATGTCTGGTCTCAAATTTCAGCAAGTTTTGTTCCTTACCCCCTGACAACACTTCCTCAGGCAGTTTCACAGATTTGATAGGAAACATTATGATGACCCTTCAGGGGTCCTTGCCTTATATTGTATATCACCAGTCAAATAAATCTTTGGGAAAATAATTTTGGAAAATTGTAAGGTAATAGCTTTTAGATGACATCTGTGTACTTGCACAAACAGACCTGAATTCCACCACTGATGTTCTGGGCTAAATCTTTGGCCTAAGATATTTAGAACCACCTTAGTATTTGTGCCTGATATGCCTACCTTTTAATATATCTCCTGCTTTGGCAACCTGCAAGTGAGAGCAGGCCCAGCTGAGCAGCATAGGCTAGTATCTGAGTGTTTCTGTCTGTTAGTAGTCCAAGAAAATCAAAGATACACCATATTTCAAGGATATGAGGCAAAATTTCAAGTTTCTCTATGGTTATGGAATTCTTGTCTCCTGTTTTGGGAATGCCTTGTCCCTGAGGTAGCACTCAGAGTAACTGAGGTACAGAAAGCATTTGATGGGAGGCAGGATGGAGCTGCTGGCACGCTGGCCATCGGGTTGTACACAGAAGTACACAAGTGACAAGAAAGGGGAATTTCTTAGGAAACTTTCCTTCTCCTTCTTGTGTAACAGATAGATGAAATAAATGTACTGAGGAAGAGGGGCTCATCAGCTTCTGTTTGGATGGTAGGTTAATAAAAGACTAGACCTGGGAGCTTTTTAGTTTACCAGGTATGGTAAACTAGGGAAGCCAGGCTGCAGTGTCTGTTTGTAGTTTGATACTTCCATGTTTCTGAAGCACTGTAGAAAGCAAAAGTTAGCCTTGTGCATCTAGAAATAACCTTATTTCACAGTTCTAGTTGGTGCTTCTACTATGGCCACAAAAATGAGGAGCAGCCCTGAGCTGTCCCACCCCCATGGGGTGGGGCAGGAATTCCTCGGGAGGCAATTTACCCACTGTTAAATATCTCCTTCCCCACCCCCAACACCTGGATTGAACATCTGAATATCTGGCAGTATTGAGTTACTGCCTCTGCAGAACCGTGGTGAAGTGCAAGAAACAGCTCCTTCTAAAGATTACTCAATGTCAGAGCTCACAGCTGGGGGGTAACATCCCTGCTTCTTTCCCACCATAGGCAACCCCTCCAGTGACCACTCTTTTTAGCCTCTGAATCTGCTGCCTGTGCATTTAGACTCAGAGATTTGAAGTTGTAACTTTGGATCCAATTTGTAAAATGGTGGATTTATATGCACTAATTCTTTAGGACAGGGGGATAAGTTGCCTGAGCTGAGACACGAGGTAGAACAGAGGGCTCCAGCCTCTCTCTCTGAACCATAGTCACATCATGTAAAGTCTTTCCTTCTTCATAAACTCATCTAGAAAAAACAAGCTGGTGAATACAGGCAGGACATAAAGATTCACAGAATCATTTAGGTAAGAAAAGACATCTAAGATCATCGAGACCAACTGTAAACCTAACACTAAACCATCGCCCTAAGTGTCGCATTTACATACCTTCTAAATCTCCAGAGATGATTACTAAACAACTTCTCTGGATAGCCTGTTCCAGTGCTTGACAGCCCTTTCTGTGAAGACGCGTTTCCTAATACCCAATCTTAATCTCACCTGGAAAGACTTGACACCACTTCATCTTGACCTATCACTTGTTAACTGTGAGACCAACCTTCATCTCTCTATAACCTCCTTTCAGGCAGTTTTAGAGAGTGATGAGGTCTCCCCCGAACCTCCTTTTCTGCGGGCTAAAAAACCACACCTCACTCAGCAACTCCTCATATAACTTGTGCTTCTGTCCCTTCAACAGCTTTGTTGCTCTTCTTTCGAAAGCAAACATGTGGGATCTGCAAAGTTCATTAGCAGAAAGGAGCTGGCTTTTGGCTCTCATCAGAGAGAGATTGCACAGTACAGCTCTCCTCTCTGTCCTGCCGTGGCACAAGAGCCATCCTGCAGCACTCTGGCTTGTCACTGCTGACACCTGTAGCACCCTTGGGCTTTGGGAGGGTTTGCTGCTCTGCCTCTTGACCTCTGTGCGTGTGTGATCTGAGATGATCACAGCCTGAAGAAATATAGCCACAGGCAGAAACGTGTTTTCAGCAGCTCCGGCTGTTCTGAACTAGAGATGGGCAGGTGATGAATCAGTGCCAGCAGAGATGCACTGTGGAAGCAACAAAACTCTGCATGCAGCGAGAAGCTGATCTCTGGCTTGGTTTCTGACTTATGTCAGCTGACTACAGCTAAGGTCAAAGTGCTGTTCACACAGACAGGAAAACAAGTACTGTCAAAAGACATATCCAAAAAGACAGCTTCTGAAAAAGAAGTAGAAGCATAAGAACCTTTGCCTAGAGATGGCCTGCAGCCTCTGTCCTGCAGTCCTCTCTGGAGCCGAAGTAGGTGGCTAGACAGGGGAAGGGGAGAGAAGAAAGCGATAGGCTACACCTCAAGGCCAGAGCTCAACTTGACCTCATGCTTGACCTCATGCTCTTAAATTCACAGGAAATCCCTGTACCAGCTCTGCTAGTGCTTCTCTGTGCCAAAATAGACACTATTAACACATTCCAGGCAGAAAGTCAAGGAAATTACATGCAGGGTGTCAGCAGAGGTAAGAAGAGAAGCCAATGCTCGTCAAGTTTATACCTAGCACTGACCCATGCCCACATGCTAGAGCTGACTCAACAATTCCTCTTACCAGGGTCTTGTTCCTATGACCAGTGACTAACAGCACCTTGAAGGCTGAAACCACATTAGTGTCTGAAGGCTGCAAAGCTTTGCAGTGCAGAAGAAAGAAGTGATGAATCTGTAATGGATCTTTCATCTGTGCTGTTTGTGGCTGTTATTGGGGAGGAAAAAGTGGAAATTCAAGGCAAGATGATAGAGCATAATTTTTTATCCTTTTCCACACTTTTATGGGGAAAACCCCTTGACTACAGCTCTCAAGATGATGAAGCTCTTCACAAAAAATGATGGCATTGCTAGGCTTCCAAATGTAATTTTAAACCTGTGTTTAAATCACAAGGAAGAACTCTTTGTTTCTTAAAGAAACATTCGCATGTGTATGTATATGTGTGTACGTATATGCATAGGTGTCAGCAAAACCCAGCTGTTCATGAGTCATAATCTGTGTCCATGCATCCTGCATGTGAGAGGGCAACACTTACAGAGCTATACAAGATAAACGTGCAATGAACTACACCAGAGCTGGCTCTGGTACCCAGTATCCCTGTCCAGGGGTAATCTTGGAGACCTCCCTTCATATTAGCTGCCACAGATAATGGAGATGTGGTTCTTGCTTTAGAGGCTTATGACTCGAACTGCATAGGATGGCAGAAGTAATAGAGACTTTATTCCCAGTGAAAAAAGCTAATTTTTGTATGCAAACCACTTCACTGAAACATGTTGCCTGTAACTTCAGAACAGAAAAATCTTCAAAAACCTGAAATGAATTGTGAAAAACAGTCTATTTGTGGCATATAAAGTAGAATGAGTTGCCTTTCATTACTTTTGTGGTTTATTTATTTATGCATACAAAAATGTAAACCAAGTCTGAATGCAAAGTATGACCCATGTCAAGTGGAAAGTTTCCTACCTCTAGATTTTTCTACTGTGATTCAAGTGCCAAAACTTTCTAATATATTTTGGCTTGTAAAATCAAAGCTTTAAAATCACCCTAAAATAATTTAAAAATCACATTAATCCATGATAATCATGAGAACTTTGACCTGAAATAGGTGTCTACTACAACGATACAGATTTTTTTGTCATTTTTCATCAGACTTCAGGACAGAATAACCTTTTAGATTATATATTTTCCACATATCTCTGTTAGTTTTCCTACCAGCCCAGTGTCTGGAGCAGTAAGAAAAATGAATATCCTCTTTCATGTGGTTAACCATCTGTATGTACTACAGAGAACTGCAATTGTCCGGAGGACAATGCTGCATAACATTTATTTTAAAAGAAGAAGTCCTCCTCTTCTTTTGCAAGATTAAAATTTAACTCAGTCCTACAGAAATGAACCCTTTCATCCATGGCATGACTACCAGAAAAAGGCATTTAATAACAATGTTGGGTTGAAAGCCTTGCTTTGGCCATCACAACATTGCTGATTATTGCATTTGCTTAGAGAAGCAGCCCTTTGCTAAGATTCAGGTTTTAGTCTAGTGGTTAGGAGATATTTAAGACAGGTAAGAGAAGCCAGGCTAAAGAAACAGGAGGACAATGCTCTCTTCAAGCAACATTCTTACTAAAACTGAGAGCATCCCAGACGGGAGTGCTGTTGCAGGCTGCTCTGCAGATACAGTTGCAGCTATTATCTTGTCCCCAAGTGACTGGAACAGAAAAGTGCCGTTTTCTGTTGGTGGCAGCACTTTCCGAGAACAGCAGTAGTGCAGCATCACAGATCATAAAGCACTTTACAAACAGTAAATCACAAAAGAGTCAGGTGAAGACAATGTTTTATACTAGCTTTCTCAGAGCGCAAATTAGGGAGCCAACAAGCCCATGTCTAATGTAACTGTGCACTAGAGCTCATTAAAGCAATTCACAGAGGTATCAGACTTGTTGCTCTGAGTGACAGGACCCCAGCAGAAGAACCAGGAAAGATCTTTTTTAGCCACTAACAACAACAGATCAATGATTTGCACTGAATTGCTGTGAGGCCAAGCAGTAGCAACATTCATCCATGACTGAGGCAGGATGGCAGTCTGGACTGTTGTAATTCTGCCCTTAATGCTTCGGGAGCTCTCAGGAATACACAACTGTTGATGTAGCACAAGTAGTCAGTCGTCAAAATGTCTGAAATCAAAATGACTGCACTGGGTCTTGAACAGAAATGTTAACTTCCAGACAGAGAAGACAGAGCCCTGTGGATAGGGATCTACCCAAGAGGAGTACAGGACTGTGGTGGTACCTGTCCTGAGACAAGCAAGAGGATGTGGTAAGGTTGTCCTAGGAAAGCACTATCAAGTCCTGGCTGAACCAGGAATAGGATGTGAGTCTTCTGAGTTGAAATCCAATGCTTTAGCCCATAGACCACGTTTCTAGGCCAGAGAGAAAGCTACGTCTAGATCAGATGTCTAAATTATATATACCTGTAAGCAATGCCTCCTCATTTAAAATAAAGAAATCTGGGTATTTACAGCCTGATTTCCTAAACACAAGGCTAACATATAGGGCAAAAGTGTAGGACAATTGCCCTTTGAATAGGGCAATTTCCTGATTATTTGACTTTGCCTGAAAAATGATTTCTCTACTATCCCAAAGACATGGTCAGTATTTAATGCCTGACAAACTGTACATTACGTAAAATCTATCATACTTTAGAACTTTAAAGGAAACTCAGGAAGTCTGTGGTATTGTGATGAGTATCTGGTCTGCTAAGGAGCTCTGTATATCATATCTCTTTTTGGTTCAGTTTCTTCCTTTAAAAAGAAAAGGTATTTTGTTACTGATCTCTTTTATAAAGACCTCAAGAACTGAAAATTATTAATACATAAAAATACCCCGATCTTTCGCAAAAAAAAAATCTGAAGAGTTGAGCCTCTAGGTATTGTTCCAACTAGTAATTTGCATCTCATTATCTTCTAGAATATTAACTTTTATCACATCTCGTATTCTCCTTGCACTGTTTCCTTTCATACTTAGGTTGACTGTAATACAAAATCACAGGAAAAATCTCTCTTGTTCAGTTCAAGTTAATTGCACGGTAGTTGAGGGATTTTGTTAAATTGATACTTCACCCCCATCATCTTCAGACCTGAAGAGGATGGAAGAAGGAAAGATGAAATTTTATCCTAATATTTTGCTTTGAAAGTGAGAAGATACATATAATTATTTTCTTTTGTTGTGTGTGATTCAGCTAAGGCAAACCATAAATTGTTGTTCTGCTGATATGTGAGTGATAGAGGCTTTACATCAGAATGTGTTGATTCTCCTTCAAATGAAACATGATAGTATGCTTGGAGGAAAATGACACAGGTTCTCATTCTCACCTCCTCTGGTAGTTGTACAGACACAGCTACCCATGGTAGATGAATGATGTCTCTATTTCTGGGTTATTTTCCTTGCACAGGCATTGTCTCCATCACATACAGATCATGCTGTTCACTGGAAAAGCAAGTCAGGAAATGAGTGCTCTGACCCCCTCCTCAAAAGGGGCCTTTTGAGCCCAGGGCCTTCTGCAAAATAATGTTAATGTTCTCTTCAAATAGATCTGCATTGTGTCTTTGCAGGGAACTCTGCCAGATATGATGTACTGCTTATGTACGTAGTTGCCTCAACCCAGCAAGAAGGTAAGCCCACAGCTCAAGATGGGGAGGGTGGACTCACAGGAGCCGGTTTTAGGCTCACTGACAACTTGTTCTTTGTAAAAGGAAAAGACTGTCAAAATCTCACTTCTCTAATTTTAAGGACCAGATTCACCTGGTGGAAATCAGAATAGCTCAGCGGATTCAGAATAATCTTAGCAGTTTAGTAGAATGTCCTTATGCTTCTTTGAAAATCTATTTTTAAATAACAAGCCCTATCTCTCCTGTCTCTGTTATTTTTGATAGTTCTTTTGTTCAACTTGATGCAGTAAGATGATTTACACTGCTGCAAGCATCACAATTAGCATGGTACCCATGTGTAAATAGAGTTTTGATATTAATAATCTTCCAGTCCACCTGAGCTATGTTTTGCAGATCACTTTTCACCTTTTCATTTTTACAAAGGCATGTGTACACATGCATATACCAGTGTAGAAGGTGGCTATTTGCTAATTAAAAAGTTTTTTCATAAAATGTATTTCCCCCCCTGGAAACCTCGTATTTTATGTTAAATGATAGTGCACAACCTCTTTATTATCACCCCTACCTTTCCTCCCGGGATTATCAGAAGCAGAGGCAGCATTTAATCACAAGAGAGAACTATAAATTGCCTGTTTTCTCTGTTACATTGTCTCTGAATCCTTTAAAAAATATTAACTAATTAATAGATGGGGCTACAGAGAGGTTTGAGGTCTTTGATTTTTCCCCCACAAAACATGTTCAGTCTCTGCACATAAATTTACAGATGTAGTATGTCAGACCAGGGCAGCCCAGTCCTTTATTGCTGCAGATTAATTTGACACCAAGAACTGTGTACCTTGTAAATGACAGTCATGCTTTCAGGAGATACTGAAAAGTCTTCATGTGCATTAATGAACTAAGCAGAGCCCTTCAGCAGCCTCTGATAGAAAGACAATCGTTATCACAGCTGGGTGAACTGTGGTATAGACAAACTGAGTTGTCACTGTCACACCCAGACAACTGCAACCCCCACCACATGCTATTTTATCCAACTTGTGTATTACCTACTGCATTAGTCTATAGCCCCATCTACCACATTTTCAGCTTCCCATTTTCAGATCCCTGAATGTTTTCTAGCAGAACCATGTTTCCAGCAGAGCAGGTTTACCCTTAATGATATCCTTGGCTGGTTTCTGTTGGTTCCATTAAAGATGCAAAACAAGCCCCATAGCAAAAGACAAACTGAAGGATTCCTGTGCCAGCAAGGTGACACATATCGTCCTTTTCCAGAGTAGGACTTAGAAGAGAAAAAATTATTTGTCTTAGAAATGGATCACAGTAATAAACTTCCAAAATCTCCATTGTTTAGTTGTAGTTGCAGCTGCTGGGATAGCTCATTCTGTCTCTCCAGAGGGTACCGTTTTCTTGGCCTCTATGATAAATGAGTGTGTACAAATTCTCAGCTTCTATTCAGAATGGTATTTTCAAATGTAAGGTTTCCTGTTAAAAGTTCGACAGTTCATTTTGTCATCTCTGCTTCAACTTCAACAGAAGTAGAAAACTCATTTCTCTCTTTGAAAAATGTAATTTAAAACAAGAAAAAGAGCAAATCTCCTTACAAAAAGACTTATTTTGTTAAATCTGCATGTTAAAATGAGACCCAAAGTCAATTCAGGAATGACTATCATTTCTTTCTTTTCTTTTCTTTTTTTTTTTTTTTTTTTTTTTTACTGCACCAATATGTAGATTGGAGGTACTTTTCAGCAAGTGTCAAAGGGGAGAGGACTAGAGACATCACAGGGGTTTTAGGGAAAAATTCACACAAGGGAAAGGGCATAGACATCATTGAACTGAACTGCTGTGGATTTTCAGTTTGGGCAAACTCTATGGAAAAGAGCAATTAATTTTGTACAATTCACATCTAAGCATTCAGGGTCTGCACAATTGTGTGGCTGCTGCAACACGAATATCTTTCTACAGGCCTTCATATTTTGTATGCTTTCTGAATTGAAACTCCTTTTTTTCCCTCTCACTTTCCTCATTATTTTGGGACAGATGTACTCTTTGATTTGTCCTATTTGACTCTTTTTTTTTTTTTTTTTTTCCCCTAGTGGACAAGGCTGGAGTCCTTTGGTTAGATTTCTATAAAACAGGCAGCCAGTCACAATATAGCCTGTTTGCTTTTCACAGAATCACAGAAACACAGAAAATTATGAGTTGGAAGGGACCCACAAGGATCATCTAGTCCAACTCACCATCTAATACCCGTACAGCGACCAAGAGCACATCCCAGAGCGTAATACCAACCTAGATGCCTCACAGTCTAGCAGGCCACTCCGAGCCGGAAGGGGCCCAGCGTCATCCAGCCCTACACCCCCCAGCTAGACCATGTCACTAAGCTCCTCGTCCAGTCTTCTCTTAAACACCTCCAGGGATGGCGACTCCACCACCTCCCTGGGCAGCCCATTCCAATATGCAATTACTCTCTCTGTGAAAAACCGCTTCCTAACGTTAAGATTAAACCTCCCCTGGCGTAGCTTGAGGCTGTGCCCTCTCGTTCTGGTGTCGTCAGCCTGGAAGAAGAGGTCTACACCCATCTGGCTGCAACCTCCCCGCAGGTAGTTGTAAACAGCAATGAGGTCCCCTCTGAGCCTCCTCTTCTCCAGACTGAACAGTCCCAGTTCCTGTAGTCGCTCCTCATAGGGCCTGCCCTCCAGTCCCTTCACCATCCTCGTTGCCCTTCTCTGCACCCTCTCAAGCAGCTCAACATCCCTTTTAAACTGGGGAGCCCAGAACTGCACGCAGTACTCAAGATGAGGTCTGACCAGCGCTGTGTACAGGGGGAGGACAACCTCCCTGGACCGACTGACCACACTGTTCCTGATGCAGGCCAGGATGCCATTGGCCTTCTTAGCCACCTGGGCACACTGCTTTTACGTTAGACAATCAACAAGGATGAGGAAGAATAGTACTTCTTTTCAGAAAGATATTCTTGATCTGTTTACATTTATGGTAGTGATGGAACATATTTTCAGATTAACGCTATATTGTATAAAGAGCCAGAAGACTTGAATCTAAGGTCTCTTTTTCTAGTTGGCTGTGTTGAGTCAATCCATGTGATAATCACTCTATGCCCTGACTTTCTCTCTTACACACTATCATCACATGAATTTAGACTTAAAGCTAGTTGGTGTAGAAATTGTGTCCTAATAAAATTATGACACTGCATGCAGGGAGGCTTTTCCTACATTAGTACCTCTTCTCATTTACTGATAAATCAAAATTTGTATTATGGTACTAACAAAACATCCTAGAAATTTTGGATAGGGACATGAGAAAAAGATACTTTCAAGTCTTATTTATCTATCTTATAGTGAAGTGCACCTGATACATGGTGAAAGACTTTCTCTAATACTGATCACAGTTCATCATGCTTTCTGTTTTCTTCCTGATTCCAAGTCCTGAATCATCACCATACCTTTTCCATACAACCGTCTAGAAGAGTCAAATGCAGATGGAAGCAAAATTTAAAACAACGAGCCAATCACAGTTAATTTTCTTGGTATTTACTGTAATAACGTTAATTTTGATGAACCTCTCCATTATTAATGTGAATGTCACAAGTGCTTCTATAGCATTTTCAGTTGGATTCCGTATTCATTAACTGGGCTGTTAATCTAAAGTAATAATGCAGGAATATAATAGAACATAACGCACTGAGGGGGAAAAAAAGAGAGATTTCTTAGTCAATGGAAAGGTATGAGATAAAAAAAATTACCTTCTCTTCCTGATTTCTCAGACATGGAGAGGTTTCAGTGCCTTGGACAGAGTCAGTGTCTCATAATGGATGCCATTTACCATTCTGCAACGTGATGATACACAGTTGGATTACCATTTGAACTCATCCCTCTTTACATGTAATGGACATAAATTGCATTTATGCTTGCTTTATAGCCCACTTTAGTGCCATCATGGAAAAGAGCCTTAGAATAAATGAGAGCAGACCCACATTTCTTATCCAGTGTTCAAAACATGGACCAACTTGACTTTTTCTTATGGAGTTTGATGCTTACTTGTATCTCCGAATAAAGGACGACAAATCCGTTTGTGGGAAGCAGTATGCCAAGCTTCTGTAACATGACAGCTGTAAAGATAGTGTTTCCTCTGATTTCTGTCCAGTGCCCCTCTTTATGAATTTTCTATATTGTGAGGGAGCACTATATAATTCACTAACTGAACCATATTTTATATATGGTTATACTTTCCTTTTATGAGCCATACCATGCCCGTTAACACAGATTATCCTAGATAATTTAGATTCCAGGAAAAAGCACACTTCACCTGCTCTATTTTATTTTTTTAAACTTCGGATGAGTGGGATAGAGATGGATTAAAAGCAAAACTGTTAATATTACTTATAATGTGTGCTTTTTCCTAGTACTCTGGTTGAGGTACCCCTCTCTCTCAAGCCCTGCTGTTATCATACATTTTCATTGACATAATCTAAAATTTCCCCCTTTTCCATCGCTGCACTCCAGGAGGACCCCTTACCACCTACTCCTCCAGACTCACTGTTCCCGTGCTCTGGATTCTCTTCTGGGTGCCCAGCAGCAGTGCTCCAGGTTCCAGATTCACAGAAACACAGAATATTCTGAGTTGGGAGGGACCCACGAGGATCATTGAGTCCAATTCTTAAATGACACCACTGCCTCCCTGGTGGGAATCGAACCCCCAGTCTCCCACATGAGAGGTGGGGACACTGAAGTGGATTTCTAAGAGAACCACTACTACCTTGTATGCTGCCATGGTATTACTGTAAACTGCTCAGCTGGACCCTTTGCTCCTCACTTTCACATCACCAGAAAAGCCTTTCTGGCACTGCACAAACTGCCCTTCCATGTCTCAAATCCCTGAGTCATTTTCCTTTACTGTCTGTCTAACACACTTATATCTCGCCTCCACTCATGTGCCTCCATCTTGGTTTTTTGCCTGTTTCCAAGCTTCGATCTGCTTTTATTTCATTTCTTCCTCTGTGTGCATAGCTGACTGTGACAGCAAATAGAAACCCAGGTATGCACCTACGTGCCTTTGCCTGGATGCCTTCCCTGGCATGATATTTGCACTCACAAACACCTTATCACGTCCGACCCTGATAACCAGCATAGATCTGTGTCTCCTGTCCTATAAAGCAAGTCCTTTGTGCCACTCCTGTATTCCTAAAAGAGAAACTTCAACTAAGAGTACCATTAAATGTCGATTTTAGTGAGCTGCTTAACTATTCCTCAGAGGCAGAAGGTGGTCCATGTGCCATTTTGTTCTGAAATGTGTTCCATGAGCTGCCTGCCTGGAGGGGTTTGGCTCATGTTTTGTCTTGAGTGATTGAAAGCTGAGTACAAATACACATGCATGGTTTAAAATCCAGAAGAGTTCATTTCACTGATTTTCTGTGTGGTTTCTTAGGTTTGGGAAATACCAGATTTCTGCTGTGTTCAAACAATGGCCCATCTTATACAGAAAAATCCAAATGTGTCTAATGTCTGTCAACACCAACTTCCTCACAGTCCTGGTGAAAAAGAGTGATGAATAAGTGAGAAAAAGATATGAAAGTGATATGAAAGACTCATATGATGAGTCTTATTTAGCTCTCCTAACACATCAGTGGTGAGGCATTATAAAGAACCCTCTCCTCAGTCTCAGATGATAAAACAGATGGCAGAGAGCAAGACACCAAAGGAATTTGATTATGTCCTAAGGAAACTACTTTAAAATACAACAAATGCACATTCAAATCTCATTTCACATATTCATCCAGGCCCAACAGCAAAATACTCTGTAAGAGCTCAGCAAGAACATTTGTGAAGCTCAGAAAAATTAAATGTTAGAAACTTCTTTGCCCACCTCTGATAGAAGCTACCACCATTATGGGTAAAATAATGAGAGCTTGATGATACAGCTGAATTTCTTAAAGAGAGAAGCAGGAGTTACCAAGCACATTAATCATTAGGGGAAAATGCAATGACGATTTTTAACTGCAGTGAGAAATACACTGTATCAACTGAGCTGATGTGTCACTACTGGAGAGAGGATTTTATTTTAAAAGGAAAAACCTTTCTAGTCACTGTGGTCTGCCCTCATGATTTCTCATGATTCTTACAGAGCTTCACATGCCAGCTGAGGACATGGTTTAATTTATGTATTTTCTGCAGAAGCAGAAGAGCTACATCAATTTACAACAGCAAAAAATATGCCCCTCACAATGACATATAGCAGGTTTTTCAACATTGGCAGCTCACAGTTTTGTTATGAACCTTGCTTTCATGACTGTCTTCTGCACAGTATTTAATTGTTTGAATTCTTTTATTTTGCAAGACATTCCCTTTCATCAAATGATTCACCTTAAGAGCATTGATACAGGGGAAAGTTTGATTGCAAAGGGCCCCAGTTTAGCAGTCAAACTCACCTAAAGGCATACAGTTCTCAATTTCTCAAATAAAGAAATAGTAATTTAAGCCTTTTCTGTGCTTTTTAATTTGAATCACCATTTGGTATTGCTGCTTTCAATGGGGTCTCTTGGGCTGACTGGAAAGTTAGTTAAAAACAAGGGCAATTAGCTAAAATATTTCAAGGGTGTCAGTACACTCAGTTCTGGCATGAGAAATCTGGGATTATCAAGAGAGAGCAACTAGCCACTCTACTGGCAGCCCACTGCCTCAGTGTCTGATAGTCCCAAAGGCACTAATGTATTGTTGGAGGAAAGTTAACAAGGTCTCCGTGGAGAAATTCCCCAATAGAGTCAATCCCTTAATGGAGGAGCTGAGGATTGCCACCTGGTTTAAGAAAGAAAGTACATATACATATGTCTTTCTTCTGTCTTTCAGTTTGTTCGTTTTGTTGCCCCCCTGTCAGCTACCAGAAAATCCCCTTCCTATGAGCACAGTACTGCAAAGACATTGTGCAAAGTGCTGGGGATCAGACTGAACATAGCTGACATCTTCTTAATGATAGACTCAACCAATTAATAAGCATGCTTTCTATGGTCTCAGAAAGTCAGAACGGACGTATTTTGGGCTCCAGTTACTCTTGCTCATAATGTGTATCTTCTTTACTTTTGCTTTGTGGGGGTCTGATTCATGGTTCCTTCATGCAATGTTAGCAGATACACTAATTAAAAAGGATTTATCAGGTTGAGCTCGTGATGACTGAATGATCCTTTCTCCCTTGGCAAGGTTTGAATATTTGAATAGTTCATTAATGCTTTTGCTTTTTCGCTTTATAAGAGGACACTGAGAAATGAAAGAAGGGATTTTTTGTGCGGCTTTAGATGAAAGGGTGCTTCATTTATTTCTAACCCCGCAGCAAAATAATTCCTCATTTACATAGACAGACATCATTTATTTGTAGGGTTTCTTCGATGTAAACAAGAGAAAATTTCCCATGAACTTTTTACCTTACAAAATGTAAAATTGACAAACCTCTTAAGAATCTGTGTGAATTAGGTGTTATTTTAGTTGATTTGGTTGTTATGTAAGCCAGACCACCATACTCTTCAAACTACAGGAAAATACACTTATTCATTTCACCTGGGCATTTCACCTTTGAGTTAAAAAAAATAATGTCCAGGTCTTAATTCCACTCTTATTCTGCCACTATTAACACTACCCCCACTCCCAGAGTTACTCCAGATTGACATTGCCACTGGTGAGGTTCCTGAATTTCAGAATTGAAGAAATACCCACATTATAGTTACAAGCTTCAAAGATATTTAATATATCCAAAAATATACATACATATTTTTGAAATACCTCCTATCAGTGCTAATCTTGGGTACTTGGCTGGATTATTATCTCATGAAGATTATATCCCTGAGAGCTTTTAGTGCCCACTGTCTTCCTCTTTTATTCTTTCCAAAGTACTTGAAACATCCTGCTGAGTCAATTACACACAGTATCTCTTAATAATGTTCTCTTCCTGGCACATCATTGTTTTCCTTTATGTTTATTTCAAAAGGTTAAATTAAACAAGAAAGTAGAGATAAAACCACATTATGAATTATAAAAAGTTTCCACATACTCCTGAGAATGCCCAGAATTTTGATTGGGAGGATTTAGTGAAGCAGAGCCCTGGGAAGTCAGTACCAGAGTAACCCAGGATTTCTAAAGTTGGAGGAAAGCAGGGTGCAGGAACTTTGCTGTTTACAGGTACAGTTTTTCCTGCATTAGGAGTCTGCTGCCAAACATATTTTTGCTTGCTGACTCCATAAATTCCATTTGCCTGCAGATCTCTGTGTCACATAGAAAATGAAATGGTTGCCAAAGAAAGTGGAGAAAGGCCCGGTGTTTGGGAATCTTCACAAAGAGATTAGTTTCACACCAGCCAGAACTGATTTAGGGACTTGCCCTATAGAAAGGTCCTTGGAAAACCCTCCAGCTCCATGATTATCTGAAATTCTGCAGCAGAACGGAGTCACATCAGTTGGGAGAGAGATAGTGCTGCTCCATGGGAATAGCAACAGTGACCCTCTGCATGGTACCATTAAATCCCATAACTTCTCCTGATGCCACACCTCTTCTGAATGAGAATTTAGCATGAATAAAGACTGTAATGAAGACTGGATTCTTCAGGGCATGAATATTACAAATTCCAAACTAACTCCTCCCTAAAATACATGAGTGTAATTGTATGGTTCGATTTCCCTCTTCCTTCTAACTCACATAATAAATGATTTGTCCTCTGACCTCAGCCTACTGACATTACCTTGCCATATAAATTCTGCCAGATCCAGTGCATAAATAGAGCCAAGCATGAATCAACATAGCCACCTACATTAAAACATACTGGCACAGCTTAAGGACCTTTCACCTCTTACCTTGAGCTTTAGCATCACTGTGAGCTACAAAACAATGGCAACATCTCTCACACTAGAAGTAGTTGCATCTCAGTAATGAGTGAAATATTCTTCATATAGCCTTTGAGTAAGTACATAAAGCAGCTTATGAGCCTTCCAAATATAAAAGTTAATATAAAAGGAAATAGTAATACACTCACATAAATATTAAGGGGAAAACTGACATTTCTCTTTTATAAAAGCAATATTCATTCCTGCTCAATATTTCTGGAAGACACAGAAACATAAAATCTGCATGCCTACATTTTATGGCTATATTCTTGTCTACAGAATTTTACCTGTAGTTTTCTCACCCTCCTCATTTCCTCCTCTTCTCCCTAGTAAATCATTAAAAGCAATAGGGCTTGTAAACCTCTTGTAGTACAGAGCTCCCTGAAATTCTTGTCAAAAAAGGTCAGGAAGGAGAGGCCTATTCTGAGAAGTGATAAGAAATGAAAGGAGAAACCTCAATTTTTTATGCTCCAAAAAAAGAAGAGTGCTGAATCTTAGAAGCAGGAAGCAGCAATGAATGTCAAACATAGCAAGTAATGAACTATTTTGTGTATCTCCAAGAGTATAAGGAGTAGCCAGTGAGTGACACGGGTCATCTGTATTGCTTCATTCCTTCATTGTCTGATTTTCAGCTTTCCTGCTGCACGTGCCACCTTGAAACCAATGAAGACTGTGGCAAAAACCACAAAAACAAAAACAAGACCAACAAAAAAAGAAGATAATACCCAAAGTAGGGGTTTCCCTGAGATAGGGATAAAGTCAATTTGCCACCTGGTATGAACTGATGTATTACCGAATATAAATTATTATTGCCTGTCACTTTGGAAGTCTCTACTGAAATGGCAACAAAATGACTATTTGGCCCCACTTTCATCCTCAGTGACACTTCATTACAATTTCCAGCACTTCCAGTTTCACCTTCCTTTTTTTGTCAGTGTTGTATCATGTGGAAGATTCCTCTAATACGGAATGACAGTGGGGTCTTGATACTTAAACACAAACACATACACAAACTGGTTTTGATTTCCACAGCTGGATGAGGGTTTAAATTAAATAATCTAGTTTAAAGACCTGTGGAAGATGAAGAACCAGTCAAGCCAGTGATGGATTATCTGAATCAGACATTATTTAAGACTGTGTCCTCCCATAATTACATATCCACCACAGCAGAGATGCACAGGACTAAACTGGCCATCCTCACTGATTTTGGAAAAGATGGTAGGGAAGAGCAGAGGAAGCACAAGCCAGCAGCATCTCAGCCAGCTTCAGCTGAGATGCTGCATGGTCATACTCTTTGCTGCATAAGCCACTTCATCCGCAGCAGGGGCAGCACAGGCTCAGGAGGTGAGTACTCAGCTGTACTATGTGGATGGAGTAACTGCACCTCCTTTAACTTTGGAAAGACTCTACCATCCTTGTTTGAGCGGGAGAGGAGGGGCTCTGAGAGACGGATATTTCTTCCAGCTCCGGAAACAGAAATGGTGTAGGAATTAGCTACTAAAATTAAACATACAGAAGATCCTGCTTCAATATTTCTCTAAAACTTAGTCAACAAACCTTCATTCCTGGGAATGAGCAGCCAGAGTGGACTGCTTCAGCCACCAGGTATAAGTGAGAAACTGTAGAAACTTGTTACTGCTGCATCTGTAATAATGGCCACTTGTATTACACAGGAGGAATGCCTGTTTTTTTTCTGTGCTTCTTTCTCAGAAGGGGAGGCTATCAGCACAACCCAGCTTTTCCCTTGGCACCTCTAACCTGGGCTTTAAGGTTTTAATGTATGCAGAAGGAGGAACCGCCATTTCGCTATCTCAGCTGTCTATTCCACCAGGCCATTACCTGCTTTGCTGGAGCCTGGGGCTGTCTCTGGAGCAGTCCCTCCAGTGATACCAATAAAGACAATGTCTCAGTTCCTGTGGCTTTGCATATTAACAAGGCTATTATGCCTCCTAAATGACATAGTATGACCCTCCTTTTCTCATCCCTCTGGAACTTCTCCTTTGCAAAGAGATCAAATTATTTTATTTACATGTGTAGTAAAAGTCAGGTCAGGTAGTAATTTCAGAGAACCTTGTGAATTTGCTGCATTTTATAAAACCAGCCTGAGTTTACAAATTTTTCTCCCTTGGAGGCAATTATTTCTTAGGTTGGAATTCTTTTTAATTCTTTTGTAAAAGCCATCCTACTTCTTTAAATACATCCAGCATCCTCCAGATCTGGATTCTTTAAGTGTTTAGTTGTGTAACTCCATTGACTTCTGAAGAATAACTCATCACAAAATACATATCATATGCAATCTATCTACTTTATATTACAATACTTCTTGCCCTACCGGTGCTATTCTCTCATTTGTTTTCTGAGCTGACTAATTATTATTTATATCAGGTCAAGAATTTCCTGCAATGACTATTGCCCTTTAAAAATCCCCATTTTTCAGTTCCCTAATTGCCCTTTAAAAAATGCTATTACTAGGCAGCAAAATGGTCGTAAAAAGACTTGGCAATCCTAACAAAATCTGATCTATATAAACTCTAATAGAAAGTCATGATAATTTCACACAATTCCATTCAGATATTTCTGGAACGGAACATTTTGATTTCAAAATTACTTAATTGATATATTTTAATTTTATTGCCTAGTATAGATTTTTAAAGAATAATTTGGAAGGTAAAATTTAATGTTTAGCTAGCTTTTTTTGTCATAGCTTTATTTCACAGAATCTGGTGTTTCTTTTTTCTTTTAGAATGTATCTGGTTTTTTGGTCCTATTACACTCTCTTTCCACAAAGAGACCCATCATAAAGGAATTATAGCAAAAATGCTATTTACATCTCTGACCAGTTAGAAAGAAGCAAGTAATAGGTACAGGCTCTGTAAATGGTTTGAATTTTATATGCAATTCCAATACTGCATGAAGGGGCCACCTCTTCTTTCTCTCACCCTTCCAATAAAAAAGACATGTTGATCCTTAAAGAATAGAAACATGCATAATGAGTTATAACAATCACCTTTAAAGATAGAATCCTATCCTAGTGCCCTGTAGTGATTCCTTTCCTCTTCCTATAGTCCTAATTTTAATTTAGTGACTTCTTGAGTTCTTAAGTTCCTAAACTTATGTTGGTCTTTCTAAGCTTGGGCCGGTCTCAGCAAGATGTCCTGAGTGAGAGAAGACTTGAACTAGAACAGCCCTAATACACTTCTTCCGCATTTTAATAAAATACCTTAGACTCTTCCCAGGTTTCATGAAAACTAAACAATTCCTAAGGTTCAATATTTGCAGGGTCCTGAGAAGATGCTGTCCACTCTTTTTGTCACTTTAACTATGCTACTTCCACTGGTCAACCTGAAATAATGGGTTCACCTGCAAAGTTCAAATGAAGCTGAATTCGAACTTCTCAAATATTCTATAGACAGGATGAAATCTCATCTAAGGCAACTTTTCCAATCCTTAATTCAATTACACTATTCTCATGGGGTTGGTCTTCTGAGATTTGGAAGAAGAAACTTAAGAGAATGAAGAGCTCATCCTTTCAGAATTTTTTAATATTCCTGACTTACTGGCAGCGAATTAATATTAACCATGAGTAAAAGCTTGAAAATGAACTTTAAAAGCTGCAAATTGGCTCTGTTTATGCTTAATGATTATTTCCAAAGTAACAGGTGGTTTATTGAGATCTTCAGCTGTCTTAAAAGGTGATAAATGATGTTAGTTCTTCTCCAGGTACTGCTGAATCCCCATATTACCCTCCAAAACCATCTTTTCCTGTTAGCTAATATTTCATGGGATGTCAGAACATTTATAAAGATGTCATATTGCTGAGTGGCAAATAGCTGAGAATGACAGAAATCATTAATAGTGAAGGATGATGACTTCAAATTATTAAATTAAAAGATAAAATAATCACAGATGTAATTATTTACCAAATATCCCAGTGAACACAAAAAAAGTGTTGTCTTTCTTAATTCAATCTTTTTCCAGACACTCTTTCTTTATGTCCATTTTTTCTCTAAGCGATTCTCACCAATTTACCACTTTGGAAACAAGACCCAGTTCTTCTGAGTTGTTTTATGCTGTTTCTTTATAAAAGAAGAAAAGTCAAGCCTCTAACTAAACCTTTAAAATCATTCCCTTTCCTGATTTAAAATTCTTTTAAATTCTTCTTTGAGGATGCCCAGGAGTGAAAAATCACATACACAGACTGTTATATGAACTGATTAGGATAGACATCAGACCAATGGGTGTCTTAAAAAGATATTATACTACAATTATTCAAGGAAACAAACATCTATCAGGAAACAAAAAATCCTTGACAATTGGAGACTTGATGAGAGAAAAACACTGTCACTTTACAGTTCAGAAGAAATCTGAATTCATTGATTCTACTCATTTTGCACTTCGTAGAAGTATTACAGCTTGTTGAGATCAATAGCAGCAAGTCATATACTACTAGTCACAACTGTTATTCGAAGAAGCCATTCATCAAAGGCAATCATGTTTTCCCTTATAAACACATGCATCAAACAAAGGGAAACATCTGAAGTGAAAGTAAAATCCTACGTCAAAGTCAGCATGGTGCAAAAATTTCAGCTGTTTGCAAGTGATCACTACATTTAGAAAAACAAAACCCCCAAACAAATAATGAAAGGGAAAAAGGACTAAAAGCATAGATCATAGGCATGATTAGAAATTTTAAAAATATCCTTTTCTCAACAAAGAAAAGATTATGCTATGGTTGATATAGCTGGTATGGTTGACATCACAGAATCACAGAATATTCTGAGTTGGAAGGGACCCACAAGGATCATCAAGTCCAACTCCCAAGCTAATACCCATACAAGGATTGAACCCACAACCCAAGAGCCATGGATACAACCTAATTCCCTGTCCCATCGTCCCATTATCTAGGCCATGTCACTGAGTTCCTCATCCAGTCTTTTCTTCAACACCCCCAGGGATGGAAACTACACCTAGGATTTTTCAGCCTGGAGAAGAGGAGGCTCAGACGTGACCTCATTGCTGTTTACAACTACCTGAGGGGAGGTTGTAGTTCAGTGGGCTGCCAGCACCAGAACAAGAGGACATGGCCTCAAGCTGCACCAGGGGAGGTTTAGACTGGATGTTAGGAAGAGGTTTTTCACAGAGGGAGTAATCCCTCAGTGGAATGGGCTGCCCAGGGAGGTGGTGGAGTCGCCATCCCTGGAGGTGTTGAAGAAAAGACTTGATGAGGAGCTCAGTAACATGGTCTAGATGGTGGGAGGCTTGAATGGAAGAAGCATGGTGCCCGTGGTTGATCCCTGCTTGTGGGTTTGATCCCTGGGTGGGAGTTCACTTGAGAGTTGGACTAGATGATCCTGTGGGTCTCTTCCAACTCAGAATAACCTGTGAACCTAGGACACACTCAGCCTTTCTACAAGAAGATGACATATTTCTTAATTCCCTGAGACCTGTCCTCTAGTTGCTGACTAATATTAACTAAGCATTTCTTCAATTCCATCCATCTGGATTTCTTTTGGAATAAGCTGCTCTTTACTCCACAAAAAGTAGTCATAGGACTTTTAAGACATCTCATAAGCACAGAATGGATAAATTGAGGTCATCTAGTCCAACCTCCCTGCTTAAGCAGGGTGTCCCAGAGCAGATTACTCAGGACTGTGTCCAGATGACCTGTGTATCTCCAAAGAAGGAGGTTCTACAACCTCTCTGGGCTGCCTGTTCCAGTGCTCAGTCACTGTCCATTAGAGATTTATTTTTTTAAAAAACCACAATATGTTACTAGAATATGTTATTCTAAGCCAAGAGTTTTCACAAACCTTTTGAATTACACCTTTTACACTTTCCTGAATAATGCAGCTGTCATTTCAAGAGGCTACAGCAGAAGGGGCTACTAGACCGCCACAACCATCATAGACATGACAATTACTAGGAATGGTTCCTGTACAGAACTCATTAGCCAGTTCTCAGTTGAGGTAATTTAGCATAGTTAGGTCTTCAGACAAAGCATTTCCAGAACTGCAGAATCTATCACTAACCTTCATAATCTTTACAAACAGCTACTCAGTTTCAGTGTTGAAAATTTTTATGTTGCTTCTCATTCAGACATGTCCAGCTTTAAATTGCCAGATCTCAGTTCTCATTAGACTTTTTTTCTATGGATTAAAGAGCCCTTTAGGATCTGGTATTTTCTCCTCACAGAAGTACTTACACAGACAATCATTACAGTGACCTCCCGATTTGGGGTGTGCATTTAAAAGTTTTACTGCTTAATTATTGGAGACAAGCAGCCAGGGATTTCATTGACTCAGGCGACCTTGTCATGGATCAGAGGCAGTGGTAGCACAGCTGAAAATAGAAGCAAGCCTTCTGGGCTCTGCTTATGTGCCCTGATCATAAGCTATCTGACAGATAATAGTCACACTTTGTTGGAGTACACGATCACAAGTGTATTGCATGAGACATAATATGCTGTGCTGCCCATGGAAGGTAGTTTCAGGAGGATGTGAAATCCAACCACGAGGAAACTTAGAAGGAAGTTTGGCAGTTCTGCGTTGAATTCTTCCACTGCAAAAGGTTTCTGCTCTCATCTCAGGCATGTTACTTAAATTCGCTGTGTTCCAACTAAAAATATAGCCCTGACAATACAGCGTGGGGAGAAGCGTGTGTGAAACTTTGATTCACCCTGCTGCAACAGGAATAGCAACTGCAGAGCACTTTCAGTGCAAAGGATGTGAAATAGCCTTTATAATCCAAATTTTTGTTACCTGGCTGGATCAAACTACACCCACTCTTAGTATTTGCGTCACAAAGTCTGGGCTTCTGAAAGTGCATAAATATGAGACTCTTTTTTTTTAATTAAAAATAAGCGTTTCAATCCTTGTGTCAAAAAGATGTAAACCATAAGAGCTTAAAAATGAAAATTATATTAATAAATAAAGTTTTATAATCTCATTTGCTTTTTTCCCTTTGAAGCAATTTTTGAGTGATATGGTTGACTATATCAATCTCCAAGCTAAAAACTCCTGAAGCTCAGACGTAAGCAACAATTGTTTTCCATCGGTTGTTACTGCTCAGGTTTTTCTCCCAGTAGGGACATGCAAATTAGGAGGTACATCATATTCAGATGTTTCAAATGTGCTTTTTATATGAAATGTTAATAGGTATTTAAATGTTTCTCCTTTACTCAAATCCCATAGATTTCAAGTCTTTATTTTCAGACTGGATTTGGTTTATCCATTATCTCTGAACTTTGACAGCATTACTTTCAAATTCATGTCTTCATGTACAGGGCAGTTGATTCTGAAAATGTAGATTAAAAAAAAGTATAAAAAACAGACCATGTATTTTAAAAAGAAATATATCCTTATTAAACAGGTGTCTATTTTGAGGAGCTCTATCTATGATACTGAAACAAGCAAGGGATTTTGTATGGTTTGTGCCCAGCAATGAAAAATAAATTACTACGATGCTAAAGCTCAGATTAGAAAAAAAAACCCCGTATTTTTCATATACAGAAATGTTCCAATTGTGAGAAAGCATGCTCACAATTAAAATAATTTGCTCAGGGACAAAGTCAGTGGAGCAAAGAATATATTTACAGCATGCATGTCCTGATAGGTTGCACGAACACTGCAAATTCTTCTTCCAAGGTTTTTTGTAGAGGTTTATATANATGTGATTCTGTGTGATATACAATTGGCCTGGCTGAAGCACTTGGTTATCTTTTACATATTCTTTCCTGCCTACCTACATAAAATTGTTTTTAGCTGAAGCAAAATTATATCCATANATGAAATGTTAATAGGTATTTAAATGTTTCTCCTTTACTCAAATCCCATAGATTTCAAGTCTTTATTTTCAGACTGGATTTGGTTTATCCATTATCTCTGAACTTTGACAGCATTACTTTCAAATTCATGTCTTCATGTACAGGGCAGTTGATTCTGAAAATGTAGATTAAAAAAAAGTATAAAAAACAGACCATGTATTTTAAAAAGAAATATATCCTTATTAAACAGGTGTCTATTTTGAGGAGCTCTATCTATGATACTGAAACAAGCAAGGGATTTTGTATGGTTTGTGCCCAGCAATGAAAAATAAATTACTACGATGCTAAAGCTCAGATTAGAAAAAAAAATCCCATATTTTTCATATACAGAAATGTTCCAATTGTGAGAAAGCATGCTCACAATTAAAATAATTTGATCAGGGACAAAGTCAGTGGAGCAAAGAATATATTTACAGCATGCATGTCCTGATAGGTTGCACGAACACTGCAAATTCTTCTTCCAAGGTTTTTTGTAGAGGTTTATATATACATATTCACTTAAGCTTCTACATATTCATGTGAATTCCAAGGAGCCGACTCCCTCTCTTGTTCTTTATACTTCCTCTTTTTACTCAGGCTCTTCCCAGGCTAGGTGGGCTACTGGTGATCTTCAGGATGAAGGCTCGAAGTCTTCCTCAGTCTGCACTTCTAACATCTTACAAAATGAAAGTGTGTTCCAATACTGGAATCACTGCCCTGCCCTCGGCCACAAAAAGGTCCCTCATTCCAGTCCCATGAGAAATGGTTCCAGAACTTGCCTCCTTCCTGTCCACCTACCNTGAAGCAAAATTATATCCATATTTGGTTCTCTCTTACACATCTAAAATCAAAAATTAATTTTTGTCTCCGTATTAGGTTTTTGAATGTCTTATGCTTTTCTAGTTTAACTGACCCTATGCTGCATTATGTAACTACTCAAATGTATCTTATTAATGGGCAAGATTCATTTCAAACAATGATTTCCTCAAGAAAAATAGCTTTAAACAAAGTTTGGTGCAACAGCAGCTTCTACATTTTAGCTGAATTGTGCCTCATATTTCACAACACTGAGTTACTAAGGAGTTACTGCCTTCTTCAGCCAGAGTCAGATACTTTTTCTACCGCCTTAGAAGATGATATTTTAGACAAAATAATGAGTAACATCTCCCCCATTCTTTGTCTGGGTCATGGTTAGGCCTTTCCCACTCCTAGGCAGAACTGTGACCTTTTTTTATAGGAGGACTTTGTTACTCCCCAGGTACTGCTTACAGCCGTAGCTGCACTTTCTGTGGCTGTGGCTCCTGCCTGCCCTCCTGACGTGCTCCTGTTAGACCCGAGCATGCACACAAGTTTGTGCATTTGCAAATTGGTTATGTTTGATAAGAATTAGGAAGTGCACTAGGTACTAGATCAGCTAATTCTTTTAAAATAAACATAAGGAAATCTGGTTGGAGTAGGGCATCCCATCAGCTGTGTCCCACCACAGGCCAATAACTCTGCTGGGGAGCATCAAGACCTTTTGTTTTGTGAACTGGAAAGTTCTTTACAGATGATAATTAGCTGCATATCACAGCCATCCCTAGGAGCAGCCAGATATTAATATCCCTATTCTGAGCTTCTGTTCTGAGTAACAAGAACCAAGTGCCTCTGTAAAGTTGATACTGGTCATATGGAGGGCAGAAGCTGAAATGGCCCCATTTCAGAGTAATCCAAATTGAGAAGACAGTTGTTCAGCCATAAACTGGTGGTTCTAAAAATGTCTGATATTCTCAAAGTGAAATGCACACACTCTAAAAACAGGCAGGAACTGGACAAGGAAATACGTCCCTGTTTGCACAAGGTGACTCAGTTGCTTTGCCAGAGAAGCTTGAGTGTCACACCATGCCTGTGCAAAGCCTTTGGGGTAGTACATTGTCATTTGAATCTGTGACAGAAGGAAGAAAGAGCCTCCATCTACTAACATTCTCCAGTGTGTGTCGGAGAATTCAGGGAAAGCATATGTTTTGAAACCAAAGAAACAGATTTTGTACCATGTGGGCAAATGGACAGTTATTACCTTCCCCTGCAGAGACACAGCACAGGCAGCACAGAGCTTTTGTTTCCTACGCTGGCGCTCTGAGGAATTGCATGTACTGTTTGCAAGTACACAGCAGAGGAAAGTGAGGATTTACAAGGATAACTCCAGTGTTTGAATTTGTCATTAGGTCAAGCAGGTAACAGTAAACACCATTTTTTATGTAGTGGTTTGAGTCCCAGGGCAGTCAAAGGTGTTTGTTACAGGAAATTTATCCTACAGATTTTTTAACACATATTATTTTCCTGGTTCAAACATGGAAAATGTTTGACTTTTTGATCTAAAAGCACCTGCTCTCACGCTGGTCCTTGCAGTCTTGCTAGCCATACCTGAACGGTGAGATTTTCAGGGCTGGAGCAGACCACGGGGTGAACTTGCCTTGGGCTGCACTGACATTCATCAGAGCTGAACAGGAGCTGACCTGAAATAGAGCATTGCTGTTGTGATATTTTCCCTCTCATGTCATTTCCATTCATTCTGTGGAATCAAACAGATGAAGACACCTGGTTTGTTCTTGGAGAAACACATAAAAAAATGAAAATATATTGAGATTTAAATGCTAATCTTTGCTCTGTTCAGAAAATTGTGATAAGTTACAACTCTATAACTCTAGTTGCCTCCATATTTTCTTACACATGCATTTATGTTTTCTCAAAACACTACAAATAGGGTAGATTGAAAAATAGTAACTTTTTTCACAAATAGTCCTTGCTATTTCAAAAAATGTTCCAGTACAGAAACAGGCAGATGTAGTAGCCATTAATTCAGTTAGATATTCTCTTGATTATTTCTCTGTGAAAGTATAAATTTTGGGGGTTTTTTATGGTGGTAAGGAGAAGGAAGAGAGATATAAAATGACCATTTTTCTCCTATGAGTCTTCAACTTGTATGATCTTTCATCTTGTTATTGAAAGTAGAGAAAAAGGGATAAAGAATATGCAGAGAGAGCATTTGAGGGAAAAAAATAAGAAGTCCTTTGAAAATTTTCAGTCTAGAGTAAAATGATATTTTGGCATGGCAAGAAGCTCTAAAAATGTTAAATGAGTGCTTCAAAATTTGACATTTCAGACTTTGGTGTCTATTGCTGTAGGGTAAACACTCAATAGATAATGGATTGGAAAGCTTTGTCAAGTATAAATCTTAGATTAGTACGATACAAAGGTCATGTATAGATTTAAATAGAAGCATTAGAGACTATTGAGGTGGTGATTATTTGAGTTTTAGGTTATAATAGTACTATGACCTGCACATGAGAAATTAGGCACAAAGATTTATTATCAGTTTTTAACTGTAAAAATATTATAACTTGCTTAGTGAAGATGGAGGTCAGAGTTACAGCATATCATAGGATATTAAATTAAGAAAACAATCACTGTGAGGTCAAAAAGGGAGAAAGACATTTTCAGAGTACGATTGTATAAAAATAGGTAGAATGAGAAACTAAGTAAATTAAAAAGAAATGAAAAAGTGTTTCTGAAATCCAGTGGGAAAACATGTGGGAAATCATTATGAGCAGAGGCTGAGGGATGTGAGAACTTCTGTTCCTGAGTTCAGCCATTGCTTTGTTTGGTGACCACACTCTGCAGGTTCTCAAAAAATTAAGGTAGGAGCTGGTTAGCCTCAGAAATGTGATTATCAGTAATGGGAAAGCATTAAGAAAGGACTACATATAATGAATAGAAAGAAACACTTCCAGATGGTGAAATTAATTAGAAAGTGAAACATGAACATGGGGAATTTATGAGAGCCTCATAGTAAAGGTCACTGAACATAGGACTGAACCAAGCATGGCAGATATTTGCTGAGGGATTTTCCATGGCCAGCCATGGTTCGCTCTGCTACTCGTGAAGAACCATTTTTTTCTTTGGGGGGTAAAAATCTATGCAGAGTTGATATCAGTAGTCTATTTCTACTAACACTAATCAGGTTCCCTGAAGGGCCCATTTTCTTTGTGTAACAACATGTAGGAAGTTTAAATCATTTATTCATCGCAGCTGATACCTAATCATAGGTTAAATGCAAAACAGCAGAAAGGACTTGACTGCTTAATACATATAGCAACATTTCAATTGCCAGTCATGAGTTTCTTAAGACCTGGGGAGCTTAGATGTTAGTCTCCTGTGAATTGGTAAGACTCTTCTTTGAATTACCCTGCAGCAGTCTGTGTTTTTCCTGCAGTCTAACCGTGGGGTGTGAACACAGAACATCATTTATTCATGAACTTGTGCATGGCACACATATAGGTAGCATGCGAGAAGAATCTGAGCAAGGCAAGGCGCTGTAATATGAAGACAGTTCTTTTCTCATCCAGCAATTAAACTGGCCAACTCTGCTTCAAGTCAGAAGGATACGCAAAGCCTTCTGCTAGGGAATGACACTGCACTAATGCACTAAATTATTTACTCTCCAACAGGTGAAATGAGGATTTATAAGAGCTAAAGATGTTCATGGATTAGGAAGATATCCATCTCTTTAAGTACTCTGTGTTTTCAGGGACTACTGGGAATGCTTCTAAAGTACAGTGTTTTTACAGGTTCACAGGTTATTCTGAGGATCATCTAGTCCAACTCCCAAGCAAATGCTCACCCAGGGATCGAACCCACAACCCTGGAGCCATCGGCACCACGATCCATCCATCTGAGCCTCCCATTTCCAGTATTTGTTTCCTGTGCAAGTAATGCCTTACGTCCCACAAAATAAATTAAGTACACCATGAATGTGAAGAGAAGAGTAAATATTTCTCCACACCAGAAACAAAGATTTTGGAGAAGAATCTAATGATCCTGGGGGAAAAATCAATCATTTCAATTTAGTTTCAACATGCAACCTCTTTATTGTATATTGATTTTCTATGTTCACAATCAGCTTCACACCAGAAAGTGAGAGAAGGTGGTGACCAACCTCTCTGCTTTACTACTATCAGCTTTTACAAAAATCCGTGCTGTGCCACATCACTGGAACAATGTCACATATACATGGTTGCCAGATAAACTTTACAAGTGAAAAAATGAAAGACTTTTTAGTTCTGGGGAAGTATTCTCTTTAGAGCACTGTGTTTTATCTGTATGGTGAATAGAGTAGTGGTACGGTTACACCTCATTCTGAAAGGTTGATTCATTCATGATTTTGTAGTGTGACAAGGTGACAGAAACTACAGTGTTTCCCATTCCTGAGAAACTCTCATAAATTAAAACGGAGATGTGACCGGACAGATTTTGTCCTGCTAAAAAACTTAGAGAGCTAATCCAGACAGATGGTCAACACCATTTGTATCAACAAATGCATTAATTACTGCATTTTTTTAAATGGGAAACTTTCATGTCCTTTCACTCTCCATTCTGCATCCTTCCTCTCCTTTTGCACTCACTGGATAGTTCTTTTATTCTTTACTCACCAAAAGGTCAGCATTACTAAAAAACGTTTCTTAATCAATTTGGAAAATAAAAAAAAAACCTGCTTTACACAGCAAGTAAAGAGTTTGAATCCCAAACCAAACTTTCCCCGAAAGTCAGGATTGTTCTGAATCTGGGACTTTAAATTTTCCTGCCAATAGCTTCAAGTGGTGCAAAGCAAATTTTGAAGCAATTTTAAGTGAATTAGTGAGAGTAGTGGTACTTCAGGATTAGACTAATAAAACCAAAATTCCTTACCCAGGCACCAAGAGATCAACTGAGTATGGTGAGTAGTGCAATAGTGTCTGCACAAAATCCCTGATAAACATTCTCCTAGACAGAACAGCAACACTGCCAGATTAGAGTATTCTACCATTATTTCACTCCTATTACAACATCTTTTGAACATTAGAAATCAGATGAAGAGGAAATATAAAACGTATTTATACCTACTGTTTTTTGAGATATTTGTATTTTAGGGAGCAACAGCATGATTGTTGAAAGTTGATGTTGGCAATATTAACTCCTCCAAAGTTAATTAAAATATAATTAAATAATTAAAGTACATGTTGCTATAAATAATCTCTATATGAGAGCATGCCAGGATTAGAGAAAAAATAAGAAGAGCAAAGATGTGCACATACATAATGTAACTAATGGTCTAACACAAGGCAAACTTGATAATTCTACACTCCTTTCTCAGGATACAAAAATGAAAAACACTTGAGTATACTAAAATATTGAGAATTTTAAATAGTAAAAAATAAAAAATATGTATAGTTGATATTTATTATGTGAAGTGTGTATGTTTATATACATATTTATTTACACAAACATGTATATACAAACAGACATTAAATTTGGAGAAGTTGGATAAAACACCCTAAATAGACTAGAGGCATGGCTGATTTCATGACTGAAGGGAAGACTTTTCCCTACAGCTCTGAACTGGTCTGAGGTTGTAAGAGCATAAACACCCAATCTATATTCAGGTTGAGAATGAGGGCTGAAGGGTGAAAGGAAAACTGAAAAACATGAAAATATAAATCTAGTTGACCAAAATATAATAAAATTCTGGGGAAAACTTCAAGCTTTCTGTCCCATCAAGTGTATCAGACACACTTGCCACAGATTTTGGAAATGTTACAGCCCAGGATAAAAACTTTCAGTAGGATGAACGATAACTGAGCAGTTGTCTTTAAAGTTTGCCAGCCAGCCAGATTTGCACTCATCAATGTATACAGAGCTCTCTACCTTACCTGTGATTGTTTCTAGCTCTTCAGCTTTACAATTTTCCTTTTAGCAGCTGGTCCTCTGTCTTTGGAATTTCAGCCTAATTAGGCTACAAGATTTTGGCAAGCTCTGTCCATTCCTATTACTGCAAATGCACCTCTGTCTATTGCAGATGCCTGTCTAAATCAAAGAAAGAAATATTTGCTTTATTTTCTTTCCTGGAAATTTTTAAGTCTTCTACACAGTCTTTTAGTCAACTAGTAGATCCCTTCTATCTTCTTAGCCTGGAATGTGCTGGCCACCTTTATGCTTTTGGAAGCTTTGTTGAACATCTGGGCAGGAAACTAGCTTGATAATTTTAAAGTACTCACTTTTCAGAGAAAAATCACAATCTGAATGGCTTTAGACACATTCAATATAGCTGAAAATTAGAATCCAGGTGGTGATGGATGATCCATAATATTGACCTAGGTGTACCAGCAGCACCTCCTGCCAACATTGTATTCAAGTTTGTGCCAAAATTTTCTTTGGACACTGAACAAAGCTAAAGGTGGAGAGATGCATGGTTAGCAAAAAAATGGCAGCAAAAAGCCAATTAGGATGTGTCTTTGATTACTTATTGGAGAAGATTCTTTATTGAAATACGTCTGTTTCTCAAAACAAAAAATTCTAGTCTATCAAATAAACATCTAAACACTATTATGTGGCCTTTAATAAAACCCCTAAATTACAATCATACTGAAATTTACCTAAACCGGAACTAGATTAAAAAAAAAAAGAAAACATTGGGCTTTAGACTAGTAGATTTGAGTTTTACTCATAATAAAGAATGAGACTAAGAACTTTTCCAAGATGAATGCAAGTGTTAGCAAAGAAAAGAAAAAAAGCCCCTCTGTGGAATTTATTACATTCCCTGTCTCTGATATTATTCCGATTTTGTAAAAAATTCACATTGCCTTTGCCAAAGGAAGTCCATAATAAAACAAGAGAACAGCATCACAGTGTATAGCTTTGCTTGGTAAACTTGTTTTGGTTTTGTTTTCAAATATTGCAAGTTAACCATAGTCATTTGAATCAGTCTGTTGGCCAATTTAGCCTATCAAGAATTCTAACACTACTGTCCCTTAAAACCATGCCTCATTAACCTGCTACATTTGCATGTAAGGGAAGCCACCAATTCATGTAGCTCAAAATAAGAATCACATTTCTGTGACAGATCATTCAGAGCAAGTATTTATATGTAATAAGTGGGAACACAGACAAATAACCTCGGAGTACCCATGAGGGAGAGCTCTCTGGAACAGCTGTAACTTGATTATTAAAAAAATAAAATTTAATGGGTATAGAAACATAAAAGCCACAGTAGTTGGAGTTTCCTTATGCATAAACAAACATTGGCAGCATTGACAATAATGAATGCTCTTCCATGCCCAATCTGTTCTGTTTAACAGGTGGTATTTCATACTGAGACTTCATCAATGGGATAATTTTCTTGTAAAAGAAAATAGATATTATCTTAACAAATAAGTAGTACTTCCACGCATAACTGGCTTAGTAGGCTAAGCAGCAGGGGTGTAATCTCAGCACTATCAGTGCAATACACATTTACTTGCATGGTGTTTGAGAAAGGCTGTCATGGGCTGCATAAAGGAAAGTTTCCGAATGGGCAGTCTCTTATGTTCCCAGGTAGGTGTTCAGTAGCAACCTAATCTAGTGTTGCAGATGGCTGAGTCTTCATCCAAGAATATGGTCTTTTAACCAAATTGGATTAGAATAAATATAGAACAGATTTTAAAGTATTTGCAGTGTAGCAAATGTAAATCCAAACTAAAACTTAGAAATATTTTATTGACAAACATACTAAAAAAGAGTCAGTATCTCTCCCAGAGAGTTTACTTTCTGAATTCACAGGAAAAACGATAAAGAAAAATATTTGGTACACCCTGGAGGTACAAGAAATATCTGCAAGCTGAATCAAGATCTATTGAATGTTCATCTTGCCTTGTAACAGCAGAGCAGTCTTTTCTTGCCAGTTAAACTAGGTGTTGTATTTTGATGGAAATTTGATGAATTTTGATTCAGAATCAAAAACTTTGCATAACAGTGCTTAGGGCTCAAATAGTAAGCACTTCAAAACCGAAAGGATCACCCATCCACTCGTTTCCAGGTTTCAGATGTCTCAAAATATTTTTCTAAGGAGAGAGGTCCGCTCTTATGACTACTGACTGTAAATACGTAAATATTCACTATTTCTAAAAAACTTCAGGGGGAAATATCCTTTTCATTTCATGTTACTTTGCTGGCTGCTCTCTGACAAGCAATAACATCATGTTTGAAAAGCTCAGTGATCCCCCAAATACCTAGATAATCCCATGAGCTAGTTCCAACTGGCCATGTGATCTTCCCACAGAGGTAGCTGACATTCAGAAAGGTCTTCAAAGTCCAGCAGCCAGAGCTCAGTGCTCCTCATACCAAAGCCCCTTCCCCTTTATCACCTCCCTTGTCACACCACCACCCAACCACCCAGCTCTGTTTACAAGGTAAACTGTAGGAAAATTACAGAAGTTCTTTTTTTGAAAAATTGGAGTCGTCAATCTCAACAGTTTCTAGTAAAGCTATTTGGATGGAGTTGCCAGAATAACCAGTTGCTTCTGTTATCCATCACTGAGCTCACTGGTTTTAGCTAATCTTCTGCATTAAAACTGCTGATGAAAACCCAGCAGTTGCCAAGGAATAAACATTAGGAAGAAAACTGAGTAGTTTTATGTCATGTGTTTAAAAATAAGGAGAAAATTGGGCAGAACTATGAATAAGAGAAACCCCCAGGTCTGCAGAGATGGCTCATGGGAGTATCATACGTGTATCATAAAAGTTTTGCCAGATTACATTTACTCTTAGAAGAGGAACATTGAGAAACACTCTTTCCAAGGGTATCAGAAGAAGTAGTGGTTCAATTTGACATAAATAGGTAGAATAAAATCAGAGATTGATCATTAGCATAGTGACCATTAGCAGAAATCATTTACTGCCCAGTCTGCACTTTCATTGCAAGCTTGTCTGATTCTGGTAATGGGAAGGGGACTGAAAACCCAAATGCTTCTGCTGATTAGAAACCCAGAATTCTAAAGTAATTGGAAAAAAAAAATCCAAATACTGTAATTAGCTGATTTTTTTTTCCTGTTCAGACCTGAAGGTTTGGTTTTATTATTTGACTAGATCTTCTAGGAGAAATTAAGAGGGAAAAGAAAAACAAAAAATTCAGAAGATAGCATAAACCTGTTCTTAGTAGAAGTCAATCACGATTTAAGATGTTATCAATGTATCAGTTGTAGACTTCCCACATAATAGAATTACATGCAGTTTCCTTGTATTCTACCAAAAAGAGAAGCTATGTGATATTTCAGTAGATGTCTTTTAGTTTTGAACTTGCCCAGAAAAGAGAGGAGAAAAAAAAAAACCTGTGGAGGATGTTTTTAAAGTTCATAATAAGTGTTAACATCTAAGAAGCTATTACTGTTACATTCCTTACTATTGTTGAAGTGAGTGTTTTTGCTCTATATTTTATGTTACTCCTCCAGATCAAACACTTCAGGGGAGAAAAATGGTTCTATTAAGCAAACTTCCTATTGCTTCTAAGCAACACACAAAGACTGTAAAAAGAAAGCTAGACTTTTAGCTTCTTTGCTCCTTTTCACATCTTCAGAAATGTCATTTTGATTATCATGCAAATAGAAAACTTTTATACTAAAAGTAGTATAATTGTGTACTTTTATATTTTGGTAGGAAAGAAGACAGTAGTTTTCGCATGTACTTAAATATCACTCATTTTTTTTGTATATACACTCACACGTGCACATGTACACAGGCTAGTCCTGTTTTGTCCTTAGTCAGGTAAAGGGATACAGCTCCCCACCCATTTTTCACCTGTTATCCACTGTTACCTGTACTTTAAGGATGAAGAAAACAACAACTTCATTGCTTGCTTTACCAATGCTACAAAAGCAGCTGATATACTACAGTCCCAAAGGCACAAAGGTCACTTCTGCACTTCCCAAAAGAGCAGTTAATAACAGCCAATACTCCCCCAGTTCCCTTCATTTTCAGGAGATTGCAGAAACAGTCATACCTCTGCATTCGTGGGTTATGGGCCTCCTGGGGTCCTGCGAATCACCCAATTGGCGATCGCAGGCGTGCCATGCAAGTAGGCCACACCCATCTCCACACCCCCTGCTGCTCCAGAGTGCTGGGGAGTGTTTTCAGCACCTCCGCCTCTCACAGCACGGGCCTCTCACAGCACAGAGGAACAAAGGGAAGCGTTTGTGAGCCTTCTCTCACTGGGGAGACCCCCAGAGAATCCATGGGCTTCCCTTCGGCCACACTGCCTCTTTTGTCGCCGCTTTCGCCATCACTGGGCCGCTGCCGCTGCGCATGGTTGCACTGCCGCCACAATGGGGAAGCTCGCTCTGGGGCCGTGGCAGGGCAGGGGCTCAGCAGTCCCTGCTCGCACTTTGCAGGCACTTCCTGGTAAGGCGGTGGCAGGGTCAAACACCTGAGAGCACCTCGCACTGGGGGACAAGCGGCACCCAGTTCCTGCCACAGGCAGGTGGGCAGCCCAAGCTGCCTGGCACAGTGTAACAGGATCACGCCATGCCGCAGTGCTGCAGGAGTATACACCACATGTTATAAACCTTCCTCGCCACGTAACCTCAGTAACACTCATAAGGGAGTGAACTGTGGCGGTCCCCAGCGAGTGAGAGGTGCTGCCCCCCCACCTCACAGGGGAGGTGCTCTGTGAATAGCTCAATAATATTCGCTGAAAAATATTCAGCAAATCTGTGGAGGTGAATCAGTAGGTGCAAATACGTGAGGTATGACTGTAACCTCCCTGAGCCATCAAATCCATACTTCCTGCTCCACTCTGCCAGTACCACACCAAACAGGGTGTGTGCTATGCCCAGTGTGGGTCTAGGAGGTTATTGCCAATATCAAGCTAGAAAAGTCTAATTAATGCATCTCTGACGTCACAATGTAAATTAGGGACTAGCTCAGTTTGAGTTTACAGGATGTTATCACAGCTGTGTGCCCTTTCCCAATCTGTTGCACCTCGGAACAAGAGAAGTGCAAGGCAAGCCAGTGTTTATGCTGATTTATGCATTCAAATTTCTAAAAATTTCCCCTAAAAAATCTTAATGGCTTAATTAAAACAGAAACTATGCACCCTGCACCTCCTTAAATCTCAACTTTGAGTGTGACAGTAAGCATAACAAAGATGGCAGGAAATTTGGTGATATGGTAACTTCTCACCCATTTAAATCATCTCATCAGACATTGGTCAGGGAAATGTCCTGGCATAGTAGACACTGCTAGGAGAAAAGAAATACCAATGTATATTCTGCATATGTGTCTGTGGTAGAAAAGCAGACTTTAGCTAAAATCTGTACTCCTCTGCAGGTTGTTACCTGGCTCAGAAGAATGAAAGAGGTAATTCGCTTTAGAGAGGTAATAACTATTTAGAAAAAAAAAGAAATTTTGACAAAAAACTACAAATATTTTTTTTCAGAATAACAATAATATTTTTACTTGTTAATCTATTTTGTTGATTTCTGATATTCAGTCATTCAGACACATGAATGACTGCCCTATGTCTTGGCAAGTTCTGAAACTGAACAAATAATTCCAGAAGGAGAAACACATTTTTGTTTTGTTAAAAAAACTTAGAGAATGCATTTATGTAAAGATTTGTTCTCTACAATAGATCTACTATATTGTGTACTATTTGGCTGCTTAATTTGGTGAAGATTGGGGAAGGCAAGCAAAAAGCTCGAGCTGAAATAAAAAAAAAATTATATTCAGAATTTTCATTGAATGGGTATTACTCCCTGTCTCGTACCACTTCTCTATACTAGGATTAAAAAAAACCCAATCCAAATTCAAGTTTTCTCTCTTTTATATCACGTCATGCTCTTATGTGTTTGTAACACACATACATGGATTGCCAAGTTTATTGCGTGACAGTGGCATCCATAACTAGAATGAGAGTGTGAGCTCCATCTCAGTATGTGTAGCAGCTCTTATGAAGCAATCTTAACATATCTCTGTCTGCCTTGATGTCATATCTGAAGGTTGCCTCATTCCCAGAAAGTCTCAAGGGAAGAAAGTGAGACCACGAAGCGCAATGTGCAAGGCAGCACTTTGCACTTCAGGGGGGGAAGTTTGATCCGTGGTGCCGTGTTCGGATTAGGCCCTTCATCCACACATCAGTCCTGAGAACCACAGCCTGAAATGGGCCTTCTTGTTTTTCTTTCTCCTGTCACACCATAGCAGAGCTCTCACACTAATTTTTTTCTCTTCTGGGATTTCAACTGCCAGCTTCCCAACTCTTTTGGAAGTTTTCTTGAAAAAAAGACTTTGATATTTTGTTATTGTAGGCTGAATACAGTTAGAAGGCACCTTCCCCAAATACAGCTGTCTCTGAAGCCCTCTGCCATGAGATTTTTGGCACCTGGGTTCTTGGCCTGGCTGTCATGACATCCCCACATTATGGTGTAGCAACCATCATACAACTGTACATTAAACCTATATGTGCCATGACTATTTCTTAATAATATGTATGTTATGTGGCCTGATCATTGAGTTTCATGTGCCAGACTTCTGGGTATCTGATGAAATGAGACATTCCGAAGGGGCAGCTTGTAGAGCAACGAGGCTATAATCAGACTAAACATCTTAGCTGAATCTAACCGTGAACTGTCACTGCTCCCCCAAGACATGCCTGCATTACTGAAGCCATTTTCTCTTTTCCTAGATTTCATAGTATCTTTCAAGGTTGTTTTTTCATAAAAGAACAAAAATCTGAGTAAGGCTAGGGGAAAAAAGATAGGGATGCTTGTGTTATCTATGGGAGCCGGCATAACAGGAGACAGAATGAGATGAGATGTCTGTTGGAGATTAGCTGCAAATACAAAAAGCAGATGAAAAATAGAAAGAAAGTTCTTGATAGAGAAGATAAAACATCACAATCTACGTACTGAAACAACTTTTAGCCACGTTCTTTTGGTTGGGGGGGGTGGGGTGGTGATTTTTTTAAACTTAAATTTCTTTTAAACCAGTTTCAAACTCAAAATAGCTTATTAGACAAAGGCAAATGCGCTCTTGCATTTCCCGCCTGTCTGTAGCGATTAACCAGGACAGCAGAGTCGGGGCCAGGACAGGAAGCCCCTGGTGGCCACCTGAACCTGACTCTCTTATCCCATTCAGATGTTAATGGGGCACACAGGCATCTAATCTGCACTCCAGTATCATGTTAGCAAATCAAAATTCCTTGTGACAACAGGAATACCCCATGGTATTAGTGACTTTCCAAAATGTCTCATTACATCTTTGTAGCTGTGTAAATTAAACAGGGTCAGGTCTGGCAGAAGTGGATGTGGCTCCTCTGAATGCTGATTGCCTTCAGCTGCAGAAGCAAGGCTGGAACGGAACATCTTTGCACCCATTTTTCAGGTTCCAGAGCTATCTTTTCCAGGTCAGATAAATAGGTGAGTGCTGGCATTCAATCCTGTCCATGTGATGGGTCTGGTGCACAAATCTCATGAGGAGCAGCTGAGGAAACTAGGTTTGCTTAGCCTAGCAAAAGGGAGGCTCAGATGAGGCCTTACTGGTCCCTACAACTCCCTGAAAGGAGGTGCAGGTCAGTCTCTTCTCTCAGGTAACAAGTGATAGGACCAGAAGAAACAGCCTCAAACTGCACTAAAGGAAGATTGGATTAGGATGTTAGGAACAAATAACTTCACTAAAAGAATGTTCAGGCATTGGAGCAGGCCACCCGGGGAAATGATGGAATCACGGACCCTGGAAGTGTTCAAAAGGCATGTGGATGTAGCACTTGGGGACATGGTTTAGTGGTGAACATGGTGGTGCTGCATTGGTTGGATTTGATGATTTTAGATGTTTTTTTCAAACCTTAATGATTGTATTTGAATCTATGATGGAAGGAAGCTATGGAAGACGTTAAACAACAAGGTAAATCTGCCGGATGAGAGGCTAAGCCTCCAACACGTTACCATCCTTTACAGAGATCTGTCAAGACCCTTCAGATCAGTCCCCTCTTCTTCTCTTTATTCTCCCCAGTGACATTTGTTTTTCTAGAGGTCTTGACTACATTTGCATTTGATTACATGTTGCAATGCACATTCCCCCAATATTTTATTTACCTATCTAGTTAAGTATCTGTCTTGACAGTTAAATGTGGCTGATGGCTGTGCGGGGGTGGGGACGGAGTGTTCTTTTTGGTTTTATGTGTTTTTCTTTTCTCCTTGTTAACCTTATATTACTAGTATTTGTTCTTATTTTTTTCTTTCTATATATATATGTAAATAGTTGTTGCATCCTTTTTCTACATTTTTTGACTGAAAGCCTCTGATCCAAAGAGGTATAGTAAAGTACGTAAGAAGTCTTTTTTCCTTTCCACTCCAGAAAAGTTCCCATCTTCCCTGGAATGTATTGTTCTAATCTAGGACAAGCACCCTGTAATGTATTGAAGCTGGGAATAATGAAGTGCGAAGTAGCAAGGGATCACTGTGTATCAGAGACTGGACTACAAGCAGGAAAAGGGTCGGTGTGAGACTAGAGAATGGTTACAAAGAATGCATCAAAGATGGTCTGAATGAAAAGGGGAGGATGAATTCAATCACAGTGTGGAAATAGGCTGTGAAAAGAAAGGATAGGTAGACAGTGCAAACTCATGTGTGATTCACATCAACATACTTCAACCTCTCTTCCTCTTTCTAGTCACTTCAAAATGAGATATGAACAGCCATACACAGGAACAGCTCATGAACACTTGTATAGTACTTTGACCCAAGTAAGCATGTGTCTCTTATCTTAAAGTCACAGATTCAGTCCTCTGATAATACTTCACTATCATAATATGGGAAAATAAAATAGTTTTGTTGCCTACTTAGGATTCTGTAATTCTCCAGCAGGAATGTATTCTAATAGGAATAGCCAAATCAGTCCCAATAATTTACCTGCGTTCCAGTGTTTCCTCTTCTATGATTGCATAACCTCTCCCTTCCTTTCCCTTGTGTCATGGGGAGAGCCCTTTTGTTCTGTGGTAAAACTTTTCTCCTTTTTACTGGAACAGACAATAGGTTTCTCTTCTTATTTCCCCTTCCCTCCCCTGAAAGGAATGTGGCTAGAGAGGGGCTTTTCTCCTTTTTACCTGACAAACAATGGAGGATTGTTTTTCTTATCTTCCCTTCCTGGCAAGGCAGGTGACGTGGCAAGGGGCCTGAGGGCCAGGGCAGGCTGAGTGACAGCCAATGACATGTGAAGACATGCCCACAAGGCATGTGACATGGGAGGGGGCTGAGGCCCTATAAATACAGCTGCTGGACCCCACAGAGGGAGGTTTGTGGATCTTCTGGACTGAGGAGGCTTTGTTTTCCCCTCTGTTCTCTACAGCTGCCATTTTGCTCAGGACCACGTGGACCTTTGACTCCTCATCTCAGTACAGCCTTCCCCCCTGCTGACTGCTGGATCTCCCCTGCAGACCCTTGGACATTTCAGGAAAGGATCACTGGCTGTTACTCCACTGGTTTTCCTACCCTGAACCCTATTCCCCTGCTGCTGGAATCCTGGAGGTACCCTGGTTTCCCTTGAACTAGGCAACCCCCTCATGCTTGTTTATTTCCCAGCTATCTACAGTTGTCATTGTTCCATTGTTTTTGATACAGTTATTTTTGTTGTTCAAACATATATATTTGTTATATTCATTTTTTTCTTTCTCCCAGTAAAGTTTTTTTCTCTATATATATTATTATTCAAGTATTTCTCAATTCATTTCACACTTTGTCTTAATTGACCCAGGACACCTTGGAAAAGGGAAGAGCATGGTGAATTGCACAGTGTCAGTAGCTGGACATTTTTCATAACTCTCCATTTAGTAACTCAGCAAAGTTGGAGATAAAAATTCCAGGGTTGGTAGATTACTGATGTTCTCCTACCAAGAAGGCAAGCAGCTCAACAAGGTAAATGGTCTTGTGCCTTGACTGTGCTGCTAAAGATAGAAAAGAAACGTCTTAAGAAAAATGGGAGTGTCTTGCTGAAAATGGCTACCTCAGCACCAGGTCACCATGAAAGATGAGTCCTTTCCTCTTGTCAACGAAATGAATAGTGCAGGTAGCTTGGTTTAAAAGGGAGTTTGCATCATAGGATGAAAGATTTTCCAGCTGAGAGACCCAATTAACAGAGGTGACCAAATCATTTAATATACTTTGAACATGGGTCCTCTGTTTCCCTTTTAAAAGAGTTGACAGGTAATTAACTAGAAAACCACTCATTTTCTATCCATGTGTAGATTGTGACATGGTAAAGTTCGTGTTTTAAATTAGGAAATTGATTTAGATGATGAGATCATGAAGTGCAGTCTAGACTTCCACATTCAATTCACCAACCAGGGGTGGGAATTTGGCTGGAAGGATGAACCTGAATTTGGCATCTTCTTTTAAATGTAGAAGAAAGCTGTGAAATTCAAGTAATATAATTTTATGGAGGTTTGTAGGTGCATGAATCCATCTGCCAGAAGAAATGCCAGTTTCATTTCAAGCTCAGAATAAAGGTAGGTATATTAAAATATGAAATCTGTAACAACTCTGAAATTTGCTTTCCTGAACATCATGCTACAATTTTACATGTCCAAATTTAATTTGAATGAGACTGGATATTTTCACTGAAAGCAACTTGAGTTTGTTTTTAAGAATATCACTCGAAACATTCCAGGCCTGATATTTTGTTTGGCAGTTCCTGAAAGATTTTCAGATCTCCATGCATTAAGTCAGAAAATTCAAGGAAGGACCAGCAGAGTCGTCTCTTGTCCGGAGATGTGAAGATCCTGTGAAAGCTAGGAGGTGTTTGAACCAAGTATGGAAAAAAAATTCTTTAATAATAGAAAGAAAAAGTAGTTTAAGAATCCTAGAGCTGCACTGGACAGTACGTTGTACTGAGGATTCTGTTTCCTTGCTAGACAAAATGTGTGATGTGATATTAGTCTTTCACACATGCATGAAGAAGGGGTTCTAGTGCTAGAACAGAAGAAACTAGAACAGAATAATCTGTTGCAGAAAACCACAATTAGGTTAAATTGGTAAATCCAGCTAACAGAAGTTTAAACTAGGATTAAATTACTGATTTTTGTGGTGAGAGTGATTAACAGGTAGATCAATTGACAGAGAAACTTTTCCAGTGCTAGGAGTCTCTAAATCAAAACCAATTGCCTAGAAAATTCTACAATCATAAGAACTAGAATCACCAAAGGCTTTTCCACATAAAATTGAAATGCCTGTTTTACATACAGTAGCTATAGCAGTTCTTTATGGTGTTAAAACACACACATAATTGAGAAGAATCTTACTTGGACTACAAATTTCAACATTAGGATGGCCCACACAGACTCTCTTTTTTGCTTCAGCTAAAGTGCTGCTCTTTCTTAAACCAAAGCAGTCATTCTGCTGGCTCTGGCCCATACAAACTGCAGATAGGTCTGCAGCAACACACCCTGTAGCAGACATGCAGTTCAAATGCACCTAGATCTTTCTCACTCACCCCATGACCATTTAACAATTTTGAATTTTTGCAAGTTTCTTCAGCAAGCGAAGTTTTCTAGGTGAATGTGTGTTGGCAAACATAATTAAAGAAACTGCAACTTAGTCTGAAAGACCCTAGGCAGAAAAAAAGGCAGTGGGACATCTGTATCTGACTCCCTGGTTTAGAAATCTACTGCAGCATTAACTTGCAATCAGCTCCCTGTAAATTTTCATTCAGGCTGAAATCTGTCCAAAGACTATCATGCAGAAGAATATTTGGCATGTGGAAGGGAGTTTCTATCAGCCTGTGAGGATTTCATTGTGCACAGAAATGGGAAAAAAACCCAAACACCCAAACCAAAAACCCGGCTACCAAGGCATTAACTAGCAATATGAATAAAACTGAGGATATAAAATAAAGTCAGGCTACCTAATTATTTCAATGCTTTGTGATGATCCGGTTCTGAAATTAAAATTACTTACGAATTACATGTCTCAACCTTGAACCAAATCAAAATTTTGGATCTGAACCACTCCCAACTCAAGGTAGCCTCAAATTTTTGAATAGTTTAGCACTGCTTAGGCTGGAAGATGAAGAGAACCTTTCTTTAGTAGAAGATCCATGAGTGCAGTCACTGCTTCCTGACAATTGCAGGTAATGGGACTCTTCCAGTAAAGCATTTTTCATCTTCATCAGGCTGTTATTCTGGTCCCAGCTGTGCTATTGCAGCTGCTGTAATAAAAACTGAATGGATTGGGGGAAGATTTTTATTCCATAATATTGTATTCCAGCTCTAGTCCTGAGCTGAAATTTAAAATGGTACCTAACTGCAGCCCTGATGTTCCTTTTATGACAGCACAGCAAGTTACCACCCATCAGCTGACTGCAGATACCTTAAAGTACCCCTAGGACCTCATAAAACTACCTCATGCAGTAGTTTCATGAAGGTTGCTTATAATTTTAAGGATTTAACTGTACTATAACAAGTGCAAAGTTTTATTTGCTGTTGCTCAACTGTTGATAACATGAAAGTAAGATGTTATGTAATAACTAAACTTAATAAACTTTCTTTCTAGTTCCACTTTTGATCTTTGACAGGAACAGGACACTGAGCTGGACGTGTCTCTTGTTCAAATGGTTTGAATATGAAGTGGAGTCAAGTCACTTTGGCTAAATCACAGGTATATTCAAAGAAAAGAACTAAGACCACTTGTGAAAGGGAATATTGTTGGGAAAGGAGAAAAAGCAAACGTAAATTATTTTAAAGTTCCTAACTAAACAACTCTTGGTCCATCTTATAATTTCAAGTACTCTTTTCTACAGGTCTGTCCTGGGCTAGAGATCTCGTTTTGTGCTTCGCATTTGTGATGCTGCTACAGACAGAATTGTGCTGCTCTCTCCACACAGCTGGTCAGGGCAGGGCATTTACTCTGTGCAAACAGATGGGTTACAATTTGTTGGGCTTCAGGGAGACTGCTATTGCTATTCTGTAACAGCATCTGTTAAAGAAGCATTAAGACAAATGGCTGTTTTCTAGAGGAAATTGGGGAAGGCAATAATTTCACACTTAAGAAAAATTCTCTGCCTTCCATACTGCACCTCTCTCTCTATTCTAATTGTTAAATGAAAATTCTAAGTAAGCACGAAAAGTCTAAGTAAGTCTTTTGGCCTCAATGGGAACTTCTATGCCCTACTTGTAAAGTACAGTCTATGATTTGGAGCTCTGCTATGAAGGTTGACACGTTTATTAAGTCTCCAGCTCTCTCTCCTTTCATCTTTCTGAGAACTCATCACCTAAAATGTTTAGCTTAAAGTGATCAGGGCACTCATTACACAAATAATAGATTTATGCAGCGCAGGAACAGTATGAGAACACAGTCCTTGACCTCCGTGTGATACAGCCATAAGAAGTAGTGGCCCAGGTTAGCAAGAGAATTTTCCCCATATTTTTTAGTGCACTACCATAGTTAGTGTTTAAAAAGCTTCACGTTCATGTTTCCATGTGCTTCAGCTTTGACATTTCCAGATGCTTCAACTTCAGCATTTCTAGATGCTTCACCTTTTGCATTTCTAGATGCTTTAGGACTCCCAGACTGGTAAGTCTGGCTGAGATGCTCAACCTCATCCCCTCCCTTTATGTTTAAGTTCATTCCTCTTCATTCTAAAAACCCACCAACATTCATTCAAAGAGGAGAAAAGAATAAAATCTTCCTCTATCAGGTTATAGGGGAGAAAATCCTTTCTATCATCTAAAAAGACCACACTATCTGGGCATTTGTCACCATCGCAGTCCACTTTGGGGATTCAGAAAATAATGTTTCCCCCTTTGTTTCTTATCAGATCATCTTTCAAAGGATTTGTATTAAGCAACCAAAAGGTAATGTTGGTGCTAGGGACTGTATACATGCAAACTGTCACCATGGAGAATTTACAAGTGAAGTATGTCACAACAAAACAGCTGAAGACAGTGTCGTATCTTTCATAATAGGGACATTGAGGTGAAATAAACTCACCCTTCTTCATTCCTGTATGTGAAGTGGCAGCATCAATGATTTTAGGGCAACAGTCAGTCTGGAAGGTAGTTCTTAACTCATTTGTATTATCAGACTAGGTAGACACATTTTTTTTAATCAAAGTAGAAGAGTTTGCTTTTGGGGGAAATTACTGCCATATATTCTAGAGGTGCGAGCTTGTTCTAGGCATGGGACAAAAATAAGGAGAAGCAGGCAGACACTGTCTTAGGATTCCAGCTACTCATAGAGTGGGGTCCAATGGACTTTTCCAAGGTGGGGGCAGGAGCAGGATTCACCATGACCTCTGTTTCCTGGGGAGGTATATGGAGGTGCAGTGTATAATTCAGGCAAGAAATACCATGTTTACCTTCAATGCTTGTTTCTATTTAAAAAGAGAGGGAAATAGAACATTACAGGTTGTATGTTAGGTATTCTATTTATAAATGTTGTAATTAGAGTTGACAATTATCAAAACTTAGAAGGGTTAAGACATCCCAGAAAACCTGCTTTTCTTGGTCAGAAATGAGCTAACCAGAAAAACACCCTTGCTGTACTTGTGTGTCCCATACTCTGCCATAGAAACTGTTGGTATTTTCTATGTAGTGACAAGCAGAATGTCAGTCTGATTCTTACTCTGGCTTTGAAAAGTCTCATATTTAAGAAAAACCTTTGCTGACAGCTCTCTGGCTGAACTCAGTGTCTTTTTTTGTACACTGAAATCTCGTAGAGATGCTGGCATTTCAGAGGAAAGTTAGCTTGCTGGGGGTGCATTTCATACTTCTATTATTTAATTTCACCCTCTCCTTACTGAATTCCATCTGCCACATTCTTGCTCCCTTTTTGTCTCCTCCCCGTGGCCATCTTTTACTTGATTTTTCATCCATGTGCTGTTCATTATGTGATTTTGCTTTTCCTTAGCTGAAAACCCCAATTGCAATGACCTGTACATCCCAGAAGTCAAGACATCAGTATAAGTTTGAAATTAAAGTAATATTGACTGCCAGGACTTCTATATTCCTAGCAATCAACTCCAGACTCCTCTCTCTTAATGATAGATAGATAAAACATTTGATTTCAATTTTCCAATCTATACGGAGGCCTTCAACATCCTTTATAACCCTCAATTCAAGACAATTAGGACTTGATTAAATCCTATCATCTCTCAGGTCTCTTAAGCCAAGTAATGGCTTCTTGGAGAAGCCAAGTAATTTTGCAGCGTCTCCCATTACCTCCCTCTCTGTTCTGTTCCATGTGCATTTCTGGCTCTAAGTATGGGCTTAATTAAATGTATTTGACATCCAAAATAATTGAGGACATTATTCTACACCTTTAACAGAAGCTATGCTTTTATTAGCAATTTGTCTAGAAACACCTCCCCATCATACTAATGCGTTTTTATATATATATTTACAATTACATTAATATTTGCATTTATATTTGTATTTTTATTTACATATGCACTGTATGTATGGATATATATATGTAATACAAATTCTCAGGCCTCTGCTTTGTATTGGTTCATACCTTTACACTAAGTTCTTGCATCCAAACTACTTTCCCAGAGGAAAGAGCTAAATAGAAACTCTGACCCAAATGGGTTTCTACAAGTGTATTCCCCAAACTATGTGGCTGTCGCACCACAAGTGCCTAGCACACATTTGCCTTCAAAAATACTGATTGGAATTTCACACACTATCAGGACACATGCTTTATAAAAGACTGAGTCCCTAAACAGCCAGTTCCCTACAGACTTTTCACTCTTCTTCTGTGTCAGCCCAGCCTTATGTCCTCAACCTTCTTTACCTTCTGGTTTTAATAAATTTTTACTTTTTAGTAATCTTGTATTATTTTGGCAACACCTTTAATGGACAACTTCAATATCCTCTCTCTTTACATCATTCCTGTTTCTATAATTCTTTCATCCTTGTATGCCATGTTAACATTTGCACCTCCCATTCAGCACTCAGATCCTCAAGTAGCAGCCTTGTGTGATGCTTACATTGAGAAGCACTGGATCAATTTATTCATCAGGACCACCTTTCACATCCTAAGGGAGGAACAATACTTGCTCATGATCTTCAAAACCTTTGGCAATGGCCATCATCATGGCTGTGGATAGTCTTACCCAGGCTAAGCGGCAAACAGATCCCTCTACGAACTCTGCTTAAGTAAAAGAATCAGAGTTTTAATTTGTTCAGAACTGTGCTGAACATGAATTCATAGGAGAGAAAAGTTAGACACAGACAGTCTCTGAGGTTTTGAATAGAAAGTGCACTTCAGTGCCCAGATTCTTTCAGTTCAAATGGCAAGAGGACACTTTTGAGGAGACAGAAAGGATATACCAAGCTTCACAGGAATGTGGTCTTATATCTGTGGCATGCAAAAGAGAGAAAGGTAGACGTAATTATTTTCAAGTTGTGGCCACATAAACAGAGAACTTAGTCCCTACTAGTCTCAGAACACCCTTTGATGAGACAAGCTCGTAAAGCCCAGTTGTACCTGGTGTTTGCCGTGTAGAACATCTGTGGGCTTCCCTTCTCTGCTCTGCTCCCAAGACATCCCCACAGCTCAAACACAGTCATACGGGGGTAGCCCTGCAGGGCGAAAATATGGGAGTGGGACTATTTTTGGTGAGCAAACCACAGGCTGTCAGTCTGCAAGGCAGAGGAATCCATCTAGAAAGCAGAAGAGCAGCATTATTGGAAATGAGAGCAGGTCAGTTTGCAGTCAGGTTCCATTTATAAATTGTTCATAAAGAGTTGACAAATGACTAAGCAAGGTTTTAATAAGTGATTGTATTTCAGTAATAAAATTAAGCAATGATGACATGGAAACATCAGTAACAAATGTTAATTGAATCTCTAGCATGTTCATAACAATATATATTATAAATGAGATAGGCTTAGAGAGATTCAGCATTAAATAACAGCTGCTAAACTACATGTGGCTCCTCACTCTTCCAATAGCTTCACTGCTATTACTGTTTAATCCTATCAGGAATAAACAGCAAGGCAAGAGGAAAGTTGAAGAGATTCTTTTGTCTGCCCTGTACTGTAAAGGACAAAAACTTTCTGGTTTATATGCACCTTGAGATACATTGCTTTTCCAACAGGTATCACCTGAGAAGCAAAGTGTGGTCCAACAATCAAACATTCTCTTTAGGATCATTGGAAACATAGGTCCTATTTCCTGTTCCACCATAGAACACTTGTAAAATCTCAAGCAAGTTGTGATCTCTCTGTAACCCCTAAGACACCATTTCTTAAAGGTGAATCTGCACCAAGATATTGAACTGGGGACCAAAGCCAGGATCTTGCTTGGGTACAGCAAAGAGAACACGTGAGGAAAAAAATAAAATCTTCATTTCAGGGGAAAATACACTGCTGTTCTTGTTACAATAAGAATTGGCATGCCACGTGGGAACAAATATTATACTTCTTCTTTTATATTGGTAAGAAATAACAGAAATACAGGGATAAAAAGTAAAAGAAGGTGCAAGCTCAGTTGCCAACATGCCATAGTACTGTGGGATGATTCTTTAAATAAAAGGTCAATTAAAACTGACCTGAACAATGACTATAGGCAAGTCTGTTGTCTAAAACAATTATGCATTGTCTCTTGGTAGGCCCTGGGTCCAGATAATGCATCTGTTCTTTTCCATCTCAGGTTACCGTGGTGCTGTACAGAGTCCTGAGTCCTGTGATGATCTTGATCTAAAGCCAAATTGCTTTAGAGGTAAAAAATCACCTTTCTCTTTGATATAAAATAGATATCTCTGAGAAGACATAGGAAAGGATGAAAACAACATCAATCATTGCAACTTTGCAAAGGAAAGATCCAGGGCCAATTGACTTAATTCTGCTAATCACCTTCTCAATCTTAATAGAAGGATATTGTGATCCTAAAAATTCAGTCAGTGAGGCACCAAGGAAATTTCACATTTTCTTACATTTACTAAGGTCACTGATCACACAGCATCACTATAAAGGTATCACTTTGCTTCAGATCCACTCAAATAGCCAGGTGGAGCTGGCTGGCACTGACTGCTGCAAGAGGTAATGAGGCAGCTTCCAAGGCTTGTTATGCAAAAATCTCACCGAGGAGAATAGAGCCAGAGATAAACTTTTGTTAAACTTTAAAAAGGCTTTGAAACCCCTATTTCTTCTCAGCTTCTGTCCCTTTCTGGTTCCCTTATTAAGTTCTTCCCACTTATTTTGCATTAGGTTGTAAAGTAATTCAGAAAGTAATTCAGATCATGGAATGAAAATGAGACCTGTGGCTCTTCAGGAACAGTGCTTTAATTCAAATCTCAATTCAAGAGGTATGTATCTCTGTTCTCTGTAATGTACAAAATGAGGGAAATACTTGTGAGCACGGAGGGGTTAAATGCTGCTATTCCTGCATGATAATGGAGGATAAATGGGAATCTGAATTGATAAGCTTGTTCCTACTATCTGAGAGAGATGCACTCTGGCTGATGTAAAGGATCGCACAAGTTTACCAGAAATACTTACATAGGAAAATATTTCCCCAGTGAAGCCTATAAAACAGAGGAAAAACTATCCCCACTCTTTGAAAAATGTTATTTCCATCTTAGTTCCTTTCTGCAGCTGCTTGATGAATGCAGATGGTACACGTAGTTTTAACCTGAGTCTAATTTTTTCCTATATCTCTCAGCTTTCAGAGAAAACCCTACCACTTCTTGTCAGCTCTGATTTGCTCATGCTATTGACTACAGCACAATTTTAGCAAAAAATGACCCGTATTTAGAGCTTTATAGTCTGTTTTGGAAAGAAGCACAAGCCAGTTAAACTGGAAGGTCACCAGAGACTTTGTGGATGAAGGGATAAGTGATAGGATATTCTATTCTTCTCTCATCTTTTTTCAGATTGGATGTTGAGCAGAAGCTCCCTAGATCATTTTCCCTGCAGCTCATTTTCCCAGGCCTGTTTTCAATCATGTCTATCTTGCCCAAAACAACACCATCCAACAGTTTTATTTTGAAACTTATCTCCAAAATTCAACACATACTTGAATGGGAAAATTGGCATTGAAACTAAAGAGCTGGAGCATGTATAAGAAGATTCTGTTTAGAAAACATACCTCCATTTCCTACCTCCATGATAACATCTCATGAACTCTTCATAAACACAAATATTAAAGTTTAGTATAGATTTTTCTGATCATTCAGTGGTCTCTTTGTTCTCTTGCTACACCTAGCTGAATAAACTTTTTGATTTAAAACTAAGACAAAAACCTTGGATTTTTTCACAACTGTGTTATTTACTTATGTGTAATAATCTCCAGTGGCCACATTCTCATTTTAATAAAGAAGGCTGATGGTTTCAAAAATGTAGTGTGATTTCTAAACAAATATAAATTTCAAAGTAATTTAAATTTTTATTTTAAAAACAACAAATATACGAATGAGGAATATACTGACATAGATGGAAACTGTTCTAAATTCTGCAAATTAATAGTTTCAGTTGTCTTGAAATTGATCTTTATTGAATACTAAATTCTTAAATGAAACAAAAGATGATGGATGGTATTTCAGAAAAACACATTTTCTGCAACGTAGATCTGGAGATTAACTAAATATATATTACTTTAAGTTGTGAACTATTGCATGTGCACTATTGCATGGATTTGGGGAAGAAGTAAACCAGGAACACATTCTTGATTTTATTTTCAGCAGTTTATATTATTTTTTAACATTTTCAGGTAGATATTAAATTCCTGAGTTTGAACCACTTGACTTAGTCCAGTCAGATCACCTTCTCTCCATATATAGGATGTGTCAGTGTAGAAAAGGCAGAAAGAGTTCTTTGTCTCCCATTGTAGGAAGAACATTTTCTTGACTATTATTCCTGGAATAACATCCTGCAGGTTGATATCAGGTTATTTGACCTAAAGTACTGAAAAAGCATAATGATTTCATTAAATTTTTCAGGACTTCAATAAATCTAGCCTTACTTTTTGAATAAAAGGTAACTTAACATCCTGAGAGATAGAGACAATTCCGTACTGTTTTAAGTAATAAATAAATCTTCTACCTGTTCTTAACTAGTTTGATTTTTTTTTGGTAGTAGATCAATTGTTATTATTGCAATATGTGACACCTTTTGTATGGCACAAGGCAATGTAGCAAACAGACATCACCCAACTTCTATGTTCTTTGTGATGCAGGGCACTTAAGTCACAAATGTCCTCTCTGACTGACACATTGAGGACTGGATGGAGAAAATAATGTGGTTACTGGAGTTTATCATACATAAGTGAAGAATATTTTTATTAAAAACCAAGGCATTTACACTCCACTGTAATATTGCTCTAGGTTTAACAATTTAATGAAATTCATTAGATGAACTGTCACTGAAATAAAGAAAAGATATGAGGCAGTGGGTTGTGGAAGGTATTCCCTACAAGAAGCCTTTTGTTATGTCTTCAGCTGTCTTTTGAATTTTACATCCTACTACAGGTTTTTCAGGTAACAGGGTTATTTGTCATAAAAGAAAAAAAAAATAAAGTGCTTAAAATTGACACCATTAGAAAAAGTTTAAAATAAAAAGGAACATGCCAGCTTGAGGCATGACTTATCCGGGTGGATTAAAGCTGGAGGATGTAATTAGCAGATATCCACACACTATTATGAAACAGAGAGAAAATTCAGCAGGTAATCAAACTGTCCAGGACAATCTTGGATGGGGAGATGTGGACAATGCCAGAGAAGTTACTATCTACTGCTAGATTGATCATACAATGGAAGAAAATGTAAAGTTAAATTTAAAATCAAGGAGTTAGAAGTTAATGCTAGACTGTTTCTGAAGTTCTATCAGGCAAACCTCCCCAAACAAAAATTCTGAACTCTCTGTCCTCACTGGGTAAGAAAAAGAGCTCTATAAAAATTTACATCCCCTTCAAAGTGAAATCATTGCTTTATCTCTATCTTGGAACTGAACCCCTGAAAGCAACGTATCATGCTAAGAAAATTAAAAATGCAGAGGAGAGATCAGTACAAGGAAAAAAACCCCACAAACCCCAACATCAAAAAAACAACCACAAAAGAAAAACAAACGAACAAAAAATTTGCAATACTTGAGTACCTTCCCACCTGCAAGTACTTTATGACAGAGAAATACAGGGCTGCTGAATCTGCATGTCACACATGTGTTGATTGTCTGGTGTTTGAGGTGTGCATTTGGTTTCCAGGATCAGCTGGTAAGGGAGGAGGTCAGTGAAGGGCAGGTTAGTACACAGGACTTGAAGGTACTCTAAATAAATTTGATGGGAGACCTGGGTTCGATTCCTGCCAGGGATGCAGTGTTAAGAGTTGGACTCGATGATCCCTGTGGGTCCCTTCCAACTCAGAATATTCTGTGATTCTGTGATACTAAATTGGGAGGAGCTGTTGAGTTCCTCAAAGGTGAGGAGGCCCTGTAGAGAGAGACCTAGACAAATTAGAGGTCTGGAGGATCCCCAACCATTTGAAGTTTAACTAAGTGGCAGATTCTGCACCTAGAGGGTAGGTACCCTGAGGGAAAGGCCTAAAGTTGTGTCAGAGGACATTTAGACTGGATATTAGCAAAAGTTTCTTCACCTACAAGGTGTTTGGGCACTTGCAAAAGGCTCCCCAGGGAAGTGGTCACAGCACCAATGCTGCCAGAATTCAAGAAGCATTTGGAAAATGCTCTCAGGCACATGGGATACTCTTGGGGTGACCTGTTCAGGGCCAGGAGTTGGACCTTGATCCTCATGGGTCCCTTCCAGCTCAGGATATGGTTCTGTGATTCTCTGAGCAGAGCTTAGTATGTAGGGAGAGGAAACATTTGGCAAACTGGCCAGATCTGACTTAATTCCCAGGAATCAGGGCACTAATGGCACACAAAAGGACACAATTCTGGGCTCAGACCATAAAGCAGCTTAGGAATCAACAGTGATTACATCAAACCAGACTTGTAAGGCCACTGCTCCTGAGCCGCTCTGTGCAGGGCACTGAGAGGGCAGGGGGGGGGCGCAGAGCAGGGCAGTTCTGCCACCTCAGGTTCCAGGGGCTGGGTGCAGGGGGTGTTTTCCAGGTGGAGTTCAAAGGTGTGTCTCTCTTTCTGTACCATACAAGAGAGACTGTAATAGGGGAAACTGAAGTCAGCAGAGCTGAGGGTACAAAGCTCTTCTGGCACAGTTTTAACAGTATCACCTGTCTGAAGAGATTGCATGCAGCTCTAAAAGAACTGTGAGAACTCTTCAGCTTTCATACATGCAAGCTAATAAAACGGATATTAAAGAAACATTTATGAAATCCTGGCTTTCAAGTTTTAGGAATGGCACATCCTGATCATGCCTATCTTCTTTGGTTCCATTTCATCAGACCCTCTGCACATAAAGCAGGCCAAGAAAAACTTTGCTGTGACTCACTGACTTTTTGAGCAACAAAGAAATACACTAAGTTCTCATCCATTGAATACCCCGAGCCTAGTTAAGTTGCATCTGCAGCGCACATAGTCCTATTCAGGACATACAGAGAGCAGAAATATCTTTGTTTCCTGTGGTGCAATTGCAATGAGTTCAAGGTATGTTTTACTTTAAAAAGGAGAATATTTTCAGAAAGCAACACCTCTAAGAGAACATTCTCAGCAGAATCCACTTTTCATGTATAGCTGTAAGCTGTGCTGATGTGCTGACCCAAACACTCTCATAAATTTAGACTATATGGAAGGCACTGAATGTAATTATCTGAAGCAGCTAGAACATTTATTATGATAATTAAAGTCAATTACTTTTATGACAGGATCAAAAAATAAACACCACCTTTAACACTTCCCTCATTTTCCTCTCTCTTGCACAATATAATATTGCCACACTAATTATTGTATCTCACCACCCTAGTAGCAAATTCCAAAGGCATGGACATCTTAATTCACTTGGCTTGTTTCCTTCCACATGACTGCTTCACTCAGCAGCAGTAGATAGATATGTTCCTTAAAATGCCAATAGCACTTCTGATGGGGTTTGCTTTAAAAAATGAGCAGTTTGTTGTCAGAACACCCCTGGATAATGAAGGATATGGTTTGAATTATTGCTAAGAAATTATTAGCTCATAAGAAATGCTAGACACATCCTAATGAAATGGGATGTTATTATGACTATGGGAACAATACGAGACTAAGAATATTTTACACCATTCATTTCTGTGTATATGTCTTTTCTGTTTGGAGCTGGAGTAGAATAACAGTCTACTAAAAAATTACAAACTATTTTTTCTCTTGGGGTTATATTCAGGGCCTAGATAATATATTTACGCTTACTGACAGTGTTTAGAAAGTTTGATTTTCAAACTTCTACTGAAATGTACTTCAGTTTTAAGGCCTAGGATGATCCATTTAAGTCAAACACGGTGCCTTAGGGAAATTGAATGATGCAATTTTTTACCAGCTACACTGTTCAGTATCAGCTGTCTGATGCTCTGTTCTTTTCTTGGCTTTTCTTTGCAGTAGAAACAGGAGTTATCTATAGCACAACAAAGCCACCTCCAGGCCTCATGTCCAAGGTCACAGGTCCTTAGGGCTGTGGGCTGAGCCTACTCTTTCTGAGAAAAAATCCTTCTCCAATATTTCTTGTGAGTTACATAAAGACACATTGAAAAAACCAAAATGAAACCACATTACAATGAATCTTAGTTTTGATACACTCTTCAAATAGAAGAAACTGAATAAAAAAAGAGAGCTATTGTAAAGAATTGTTTATGGAAAAAAATCACCCATTACAATGGGACAAAACCCAAGAAGTAATGGTTGGTCTTGTAACTCTCAAAAGTAATTCAGAATCATCAAGACAAATAGCATTTTGAGCAAATGTTTGTATGTAGTTCTTAATATTATACCTTCAGGGAAAAGCAAATAATGAAATCCGATCCTGTACAGTGCATGGGAACATTTAATGAGGCACCCGGGTCAAACACCTTTGGCCACAATTTTCCAGGACATCCAGCTTCTGTCGTGCAAGTGACAATCTCTTTCCCTTTCACTTACTGTGGTTCTGTAAGTCAAATATACAATAAACACTGTCACTCAAGCAGGATCTCAGGCTGCTCAGATTGTTACTACTGATAAAAAAAAATAGTTTAAAAAAACCCCAATTGCCTAATGGAACTGATTTAACAAAATTAAGCTTAATAACCAGCCAAGACAGAACAGTTCAGCTTGGCTTGGAAGGGGCCTTTGTAGATCATTTAGTCTCACCTCCTTGCTCTAGGCAGGGACATTTTTCAGGGTATCAAACTGCTCAAAGTCCCACCAAACCTGGCCTTGAATGCTTCCAGGGAAGCCTGTTCTCAGATAATATTTTTTAAGACTAAAACTTTTAATTTTTCCTTGGCCTTCTACCACCCACAATATATTTCACACTGCTTTTTCTGCCATTACTGGTAATCATGGTCCCTTTCTCACTCTGACAGGGAGCCAGTTGCTGCCTTTCACAAGTGGCGGAATCTTCTACTGGGACCAGCTTCTCCCAATAAGCTTTATGAAGGAGCCTTAATGGTCTTAAAGGTGCAGAAGAACATGGATCAATATATAGAGAAGGTCTCACTTCACTGATATCCCAGAGCCTTATTTGGAAAAATAAGAGCCCAAAGGGCTGCACTATCAGCAAGGAGGGAGTCTCAGAAAGCATCCTCCTATACTGGTTTCAGCAAGGAAGTGATGTAGTGAACAGGGTATGTTCAGGAGCTGGAGGTATCTGTGGGGAGCTGAGTATTTGTCATGTTCTTACGGGAGACACACTGGAGCAGTCAACAGGCCCACTGTGTACCTGGGATATGAGACTGATCTGCTGTAGGTAGGATATGATTGCCAGCAAGAAATACTGTCCCTGGGAGCACTGGATCACTGGTGGAAAGAAAGGTGTGTTTTCCCATAATCTCAACACAGGAAGGAGAGGATGCATACCTGCCTCCCTCGGTACAAACACAAATTATTAGGGCATAGAAAGGAGGGTGTTGCAGAAAACTGTGGTGGTGTTGAGGCTGGAGAAAGAAGCCTCACCTTTCTGCCTCGGCAATGGTTGGGGCTTGAACTGAGGTGGATGTACTGAGTGTGTGGAGAATTTTTTCTTCAAGGTTTTTACCGCACTCAAAAAAAAAACTTGTGGAAAATCGTATTGAGGAGTCCTGGGATCCTGGGGTAGATAACACCAGGAATATATGGAACAGCTCTAAGGCCCCATGATGTGCCTACCTGTTGCAGAGCTAAACTTAGAGTAAGGTCTTCATGTTCCTGAGCTAATATCCAAGGTTAATTAACAGGTCCTGCTATAGGTGAGTCTACAGCATTAGTGATGTCTTAATGGACTTCACCTTGTGGGCCATTTCAAAGACAGAAATGAACATACTGTAATGGACAGTGACCCTTAAAATTCTCTCTGATCCAGGCCATGTGCCATTCCATGAGTATCCATGCAAGGTAAGCTAAAGATAAAAATAATTGGGTAAAAGTCAGTGTGAAGTACAGTAATTGACATTAGATGATGTAAGATTCTTTTCTCCCCTTGACAATTTTTTCTCTTGCTCATACCCTGCTAGTCTTTTGGTTCCATTATATTGCATACTGGGGTATCTTAATTTGAATCTGTTCTTCCCTGAAACTCCACAGCCTTTCTTAGGAAGCTCTTCTTGGTGAATTAAATTATTGGCTGCTTATAGATCAATCATTTTTAAAAATAATAAGACATTAACTAAATATATCTATGTCTGTATTAGTAATGCAAGCAAGTGTTCAATCCCTGATTAATGAATTTAATCATTTCTGTAGAAAATGTCAGAAAGAATGAAAATAGCTCATTAGAAAAGAGTCTGTGAAAGTAAATATTTATCCTGGTAAAGTTTTCTGGGGAAACAAGGTCTTGAAGACCAAAAAAAGTCATAAAATAGACTTAACTCCAATTACAGTGTTGTTTTTGTTGTTGTTGCTTTTACTACTACAAAGCTGTGTTATTCAAATGAACACTTACAGGAAAAGTTACAGATAGAAAGTGTTATTTATCTCATCATTGTAAACTTATAAAAAGTTAAGAACAAATCCTGGTTTGTCTCCCAGCTGTCAAATGTTTTCAGTCACTCACAGCAAAACAATGAAAACCACTCCCTTTTTATACTGACCACTCTCCTGTATTTTTCACTTCTCATGGGGACCACTATCTCAGGTCCAACTCTTCCAGCAGTCAGCTGTGACTACAAGGAAACCACTCTAAGACACATAGTTACCTCTCTGGGGGATTCTCCTTCATATTCATATGCTTTATTCCAAGGTAAGCGAAAAATTAAGCAAACCATATAGGTTAAAAAAACTTCAAAGCACAACCAACTAATGTTCCTTTATCAAGTTGTCATTTGTTGTACATCAACAAGATAAGAAATTTCGTACTATCATAGTCAGCCACATAGTAACTTGGATTTATTTTATGATTTCCATGAGCACAGATGAAGAAAATGTATTAACTGGTCAGTATCTGCATTTGCAAAATGCTTTCCAGGAGACAAGATTATGGAGAGATAAGACTGCTATCAATCATCCTTGTGCAGGGAATATTTTGCCACTGCCTCATACCGCAGGAATGTGGTAGATTTTTGCTGTTTCTCAGAGACTTTCTTTTTATCTCTTGGTTCTTGCAGTCAGGGTTAACATTTCTGTGGTTCAATGGAGAAGCACCAGTTCTATCATCAAATAAAGGAACAATATTCAATACTAAATGGCACATTAATACCTGGTCAAAATGCAGTTATTAGAAAAATTAGGCCCGTCTTAAAGAAGCTGCCAGAGAACAAGGTCAAAATTTACAGTAACAGCTTGATGGAAAAGGCATCGTGAGTTCAGGCATTTGGCCAATGTTACCAAAACCTTGCCCTGACAGAAAAAAGGGCATCTGACCCACCACAGTTCTTAGTACCTTCAGACCCTCTGGTCCAAGATACTTATTGGCTCATATCAATGGTTTTAAATGAAGCATGCCACTGTTGAAATTTTGAAGATGAGATCATAAGATGATTGTAGAGCTCCAATGGATTTTAAAGATACTGTAACCCCTCTTCGTTTACAGGGTCAAATTTGAACTGAGCCAGGATATTTTTAGAAAAAAAATTTTCGTAAGTAGAGGGCTGGCAATAAGAGGACTTTGAACTGCATGAAAGGTTTGCCCACATCCCTAGTGAGCTTAATTCTTGGACTTTAGAACTGTCTTTCCCCCCAGGACAGCAGTGATTGTAACAGTTTAATAAAAAAACAATAAAAGCAAACAAACAGAAACCAAGAAAAATACCCAACTCTGAAGGGTGGTCACCCAGTATTAGACACCATAAATGGGGATAAAAGAGTGAGACACTGCAGATAGCACTTACTGTGGTTCCAGTCTGGTAAGAACAGGTTGTAATAATGTCAGGAATCTAGTTTTCTACTTAACTGGTCATGGTCTTCATACAAATTTTCAGATAGAATGGATAATTTTATCATTCCAGAGGAAGACAAACACGGTGAAGGAAATTTCTTCAGATCTACAGATAAGCACAGGAAGGTATTTCCAGATATTGAATGTGCCTTGGGGACCTGTAACTAGAGAATCTGACATGTTTTGTAGGCTTTTCTCCCTCAGCACACAGAGTGGGTTGCACACATCCAGGGCAAAGTAAAACATTTCCCCTGAAACATTCATCTTGCCTGGACTGACGGTCAAGCTGTCCTTCACTGAAGAATAAGACTTCTGGAGCAACCTAAAATCTGAATAGTGAATAGTCTGAACTGGCAAAAGGTTTTCCTGGGAGGAAAATGAATTAATCAAATCAGACTAAAAGAGAAAGAACAGTTGAAAGAGGGGTGGAACTTCACCCACCAAAACTTAAGGGGAGAAAAAAAAAATCAAACGGCAGGGAAGCCAGGCAGGTAACATTCAATTAAGTGGTTGGCATTTATGCAGGACCATGGGATAAATGTCCTTTGCAGGCTCTCTGCCGGTAGTGTCCAGGCTATTTCTGTTTGAAGTGCTTCATCTTCACAGGGGCTGAGAGTTTGCTGGATTTTTTTACCTTTTTCATGCAGTCAAATAATGATGACAGAAATGTCAAGAAACAGGATCAAATATATTGTGGGTCACTACTGCTCTTTTACCAAAGTGCTTCTGGTGTTTAGCACCTAGACCACCTCAACAACACATATCAGAGGTTAAAGAAAATAATGGCCTGGGCATTGTAGAAAATGATAAGAAACAAGTAGCAGGAAGGCAGATAGTACTGTCTGAACCCAGTGTTATTTCCAAAGGTTAGGAGATAATGAATATTTCCCCTTTTCTTAAATGTCAGAAAGATGCTGAAACTCAAATAACATTCCAAACTAATGCAGAACTTCCAAAAACAAGGTAATTGCTGATCTGACAGCCAGATCTTGGTCTGTTTGCTACTTTCAATACCCTTGTTAGGTTACAATGTAAATACACATATCAGTAAAATAAGTGTAGGAAGTGTAAGTGGGGAAAGATACAAGGACAGCTGCTGAGTTCTTGGCTATGCTGAGCTACAAAAATCAAAGTGCTGAGATTTAAAGAAGGTTGTATTACGATCTGTCTGAATATTTTGTGATCTTTCCTCACTAAACACAGCAGCTGCTACAGTAAAAGCTTTGTACCTTTTTGATAAGAAATCACTTTAAAGGTGAAGGGCCTTGCCTAAAGCTGCCCAAGAAATCAATAGTATGTCTGAGGAATCCAAATTGTGTTGGCTGTTTCTTCTAAATGTTCTTTTTAGACCACAATCATAATGTTCATAATGTTCTTTTTAGACCATAATCAACAATCAAATAACTTCTTCATTAGTTTTAAGCATAGTCTGCACCAGGGTTGAGGCATGGCAATATGCTTCAGTTTTGCGGCTTGTGAATCAGAAGATGGCAAAGTACGGAAATTTTTACTATCAGTTGATGCAGCTGGAGATGTTCCGCTTTAGCATAACAGAAAACTTGGTTAGAGAACTGCTACAGTGCAGGGACAGGTCATGCAGAAGGACTGGTGTAGTCTCTATCTGGGAGATCTTTCACACAGATAGACAAATATCTCTGCATATATACCCAATTATTCCTGCTCTGGGGATGGAGATGTGGATAGGTTAGAGAAATGGATCAACTGATGGTTCTTTCAAATAATAATAATAATACCAGCACTCTGTGACCAGAGTTCAAAGCGCTCATTGACACTGCATGCTCTAGATGCCTATCTAGGATTTAAGGGCTCTAGTGTAAAAGCTTTCTTTGCAGAACCATCTGATTAAGGCAATAATTTTAAGTTCCAAATCATTACAGTCAGGCTAACATTTAATAATTAAGTCTGGCTATAACTTCGTTGTTGGAAAAGCTTTGAGATCTCAGCACAATTTTAATATCAAATCAATTGTTTAAAAAAATGAGTTTGCTGACACATAAAGGGCTCCTGATACTGTAGATTCCTATTTTGAGTATGATCTACAAATTAATGGCTTGCAGTAGAGAATCCAGGATTCAGAGCAGTCTATGTGTATTGACCTTTTCCTTTTCTACAAAGTAAAATGGCCTTTATACAGAAATTAATATAACAGTTTCACCAATATTTATCCTGCTGCTATTTATGCCCATAACGTGATGAAAGGAGTTATTTCTGATCAGAGGTTTGGGGGAAGGCATATAAGGATGATTCAAAAGACTAGAGAGATGCATAATGCATTGGTAGAACTTTGATGTATAACTGGGCTGCAAACTCATCTGAACTTTTTTTATTTCCATATTAAGTTAAGTGCTCTGGAAGTGTTGATTGTCATCTCTTATAGGGAGGGGAAAAAAGAAAGAAGAAAGAAGAACCCTGCCTTTATCCACAAATCAATGCTGTAAGAAGAGGAGCAGTGCAAAGTTCTGCACAAACCATTATCATTCAAGATGGTCTAAGTCCTGCACATCCCGAGAGGCAGAAATCATCTACAGCCATATTTCAAGAGAACGATCTGCATAATAAAAGTGGTAAATGATGATGGCATTTTGTGATGTATGCACTCCCTCAACAGGAAATATGCTTGGATTCCAGATCCAAAACTTTGTATGAATTTTTAAATAACCTTCACTCCTTCAGGTGCCCTGCACTAGGTTTAGAATGAAAATTTAAAATGTAAATGCACCTTCTCTTGCATATTCTTTAGGGCTTTGAAGGTGAATTTTATTCTGTGTTCAGTGCTTGTGAGTATTGGTTTAGAACTGTGTATCCACTGATAAGAAATCCTAATAATCCCCCTCGATCAGAGATGGGAATGTACACTAAAACCCTTTAAGAAGTAGAACAAGTAAAATTCATCCAAACACCCACCTTTCCCTCTTTTTTTCCTTCCTACATTCTAAGTAGTATGAGAAAACAAAGTAGTTATCTTTCTCTTAGTTGAAAATATTAAAAACATTACAGTGTGCTGTGAAATGTTTAGGGGATACCCCCACCGCAAACGTATTTTCTACTGCAGACTATGTGGACCTTTTCAAAGTATCTAGTGGTACTCCAAGAATTATTTCAAGGACTCTACAAGAAAAAATTTATTTGTCAGATCTGAAGACCGAAAACCTTATCAGAATTCTGTAGCACCAGAATGAATCTTCTGTGTAGAAGTTATCCTAAGCACGCTCCTGGGCATGACAGCCTACCCATAAAGTTTATGGGATCATAACTAGGTTCATTCAGACTTAACCTGAACCTTGTTTGAATTAAATAAGGAGTGATCAATTCTTTTGCACCTGGAACAATCTTTACTCCTAACTCTGTGTTCAGGAAAACTGACGCATCGATTTTGATCATGGCCAGCCAATTCTGAAGTAGACAGGCCTTCAGTGAACCACAAACTGTAGATTGCACAAACAAAATAGGAAAACTCTTTAAGAAAAAAAAAAAAATCAGATTTCTTCATGTCTTCTAAATACAACCTGACTTCTGATCTAGAATTTAGTATTACATAATAAAGCTTGTGACAAAAGTAAATTAAATCTATAAGTAACTCATGATCCAGGTGCCTTCAGACAATTTGACAGGATCAACTGTCAGACACCTATACAGTCTGTGGATGATATAACACATTATGTAACACATGATACAGTTCATTGTAGAAATCAGAAAGGTATTTTTGAAGGGTTAAGAAGTGTTTCCTCTGGACTCTGAAGAGCTGACGTGATAGTACATGACTAGTTCAGACCTTGGTCAGATCATTATGTGCATTTGTGTTTTGTCTTCTATGAGAAGCGTATTTGCTAAGTGCTTTATTTATACTGTGCAGCAGGTGACAACACAAAAAATGAATTGGATATATGTACTTGGCACGCACTGATTTGTGAACATTCTCTCTATGCAGAATATAGAAGTCTGCACTGTTGTATTTATACCAAAGAAAAAAACAGTTTCTATTTATTATTTAGCCTGATTACTGAGTTTCCCATGTTAGATCCACTTAGTTGTAAATTATGAAAGGTGCAATGGGAATGAGTTAAAACATTATGCTATCACCACAAAAGCTTATTGGAACTGAGTTATCAATATGTCTTCCATATGCATCTTACTAGATATGTATCAGTGACAAACGTCTACTGTTGATAGACTTAGAAATGAATCCAGTTTGCAAATTCGTTCTTATCTCTTTTGAGATTAACATCTCATCAATACTTAATCCATGTGTATGTACATACTCATTAATAACTGCCAGAAAAAGAATACGACTGTGCTGTCTTTTTGTGCAGAGAGAATATTCCTGGAGTTAGTCAAGTCTATATAAAGCATTTCCTGCTCCTTCATGTAGAGCAAATTCACTGGCTGAATAGACATTGGACATCCAACAATATTGTCGATAGATTTTTTCCTGTGTGAGAATGTCTGGTGAAGCTTTTTGCACATTTTGCGCCTTTTTTTTTTTTTTTTTTTTAATTAACATGCCTCTTTCTTTTCACAGGTATTATTTTTAAAATCAGGCTTCCTCTCAAAAGACCTCTTTTCTGGTTAAATAATTCACAGCTCTCTGTAAAGTTCAGTCCAAGGAGCTGGGATTCCAAAGCATCCACATTTCAAGCTCTTTAATGGGCTAGGTTTTCAAAGGATACTCCAGTCACAGCAGGGAAGTTTTGGTAAGTCATGAAAAGGTTTTATCCGTGTACACATTTTTTTGATGCTTTTCCAACAAAGGCTCAGAAGTTGCTCTTGTTGATTGTCCTATCCAGGACCTGAACTGAGAGGCAAAAAACCCCAGCAAGTTCCTGTCTACAAATCCTACATGTAAATGGACAAATAATTCAGAAAGAGGTGTTTAATTCACAGGTAAAGGTGTAGTCCTCCATGAAAGTTAAGTAGAGGCATTTTATTGAATTGGCAAATTACTATTTCTTATCTTTGGAGTTCTACTTGCCAGTAAGAAATCTTTGGAATAATGTTCTCATTTTCATCTACACTCCAAAGTCTAAACCTTCAGCCAAGGTGACTGAATATAAAGCTTTAAGAAAAGGTATTTGAAAACATTTGAAAACATTCTATGCTTCCCTGTGACCTGTACATTCAAATCTTCACATTTTTGTTAGGGCATGGGTTTTTTTGCTTGGTTGATTGGTTTTGTTTTGCTTTCTCCTTCTTGGACACGGTTTCCCACAATAAGCTTCAGGAGAAACTTGTAAAGCACGGGCTGGAAAGGAACATTTTATGCTGGGTCACAAACTGGTTGGAAGGGCGAGCTCAGAGAGTGGTGGTGAATGGTGCAACATCGGATTGGCGGCCAGTCACCAGTGGAGTCCCACAGGGGTCAGTGTTGGGCCCTGTACTGTTCAACATCTTTATCGATGACATGGACGAGGGAATTCAATCCATCATCAGCAAGTTTGCAGATGATACTAAGCTGGGGGCAAATGTTGAACTGCCGGAGGGTAGGAAGGCCCTCCAGAGGGACCTTGACAGACTGGAGAGATGGGCATGCTCTAACAGTATGAGATTTAACATAACTAAGTGCCGGGTTCTTCACTTCGGCCATAACAACCCCATGCACCGCTACCGGCTGGGGGAGGAATGGCTCGAGACTAGTGAAGTGGAGAGAGACTTAGGTGTACTGATTGATAGGAAACTCAATATGAGCCAGCAGTGTGCCCAGGTGGCTAAGAAGGCCAATGGCATCCTGGCCTGCATCAAGAACAGTGTGGTCAGTCGGTCCAGGGAGGTTGTCCTCCCCCTGTACACAGCGCTGGTCAGACCCCATCTTGAATACTGCGTGCAGTTCTGGGCTCCCCAGTTTAAAAGGGATGTTGAGCTGCTTGAGAGGGTGCAGAGAAGGGCAACGAGGATGGTGAAGGGACTGGAGGGCAGGCCCTATGAGGAGCGACTACGGGAACTGGGACTGTTCAGTCTGGAGAAGAGGAGGCTCAGAGGGGACCTCATTGCTGTTTACAACTACCTGCGGGGAGGTTGCAGCCAGATGGGTGTAGACCTCTTCTTCCAGGCTGACGACACCAGAACGAGAGGGCACAGCCTCAAGCTACGCCAGGGGAGGTTTAATCTCAATGTTAGGAAACGGTTTTTCACGGAGAGAGTAATTGCATATTGGAATGGGCTGCCCAGGGAGGTGGTGGAGTCGCCATCCCTGGAAGTGTTTAAGAGAAGACTGGACGAGGAGCTTAGTGACATGGTCTAGCTGGTCTAGCTGATCTAGCTGGGGGGTGAGGGCTGGATGACCCTGGGCCCCCTCCGGCTCAGAGTGGCCTGCCAGACTGTGAGGCATCTAGGTTGTTATTATGCTCTGGGATGTGCTCTTGGTCGCTGTACGGGTATTAGATGGTGAGTTGGACTAGATGATCCTTGTGGGTCCCTTCCAACTCATAATTTTCTGTGATTCTGTGATTCTGTGACAGCTTTAACAATATCTTAGCACTATTTCTGACATCCATGTTCTTATTGTATTCTCTCAAAATGTTTCTCGAATGTTATGTTTTAGTGGAACTCTTGGATGAGTTATTAGTTCCTTGTTCCATTGTCTACTGACAATATTCTTCTAAATCCCAGTCACCTCCAAAGAAACAGGGATCAAGACAAGCTATGTCTTCATTCTTCACTTAGTTTGATGAATATATGACTAAAAAAAAAAGAGAAAAAATAGAACTTATTTCTTATAGAGACTGTTAATTTCTCAACTTTGTAGTAGTTATCTTGCCCCGACTGAGCACAGGACACTTCAGAGCCACTCATGAGAATATTTCATTTCTATTTAGACTTAGGAAGTATAAATATTTATGCAAAAAATACTTGAAGGGGATTAGTGACATTACACACCCTCAAGTTGTACTGTCTTCCTACATGTAGAATGGAAGTTTGGCTAGAGGGCTTCCTAAGGAGCAGCACTGAGGTGATTTACAGGAAAAATAGTTTTTTCTATTTAATGTTGATATTGTTGTACAGTTTTATTTTAGATTAATGTGCCTGTTTGGTCTCCTAAATGCAATACAGTCCCAGTCCTCTGCAATACTTGGGTGGTAGTTTTTGTAGGTAGATTTTGTTCCTGTATTCTGCATAAAGCTGAGAAGCCATGGCTGAAGGCAAGCAAATACTGCAGCTGAATATTAAATTAACTGGAAAAATCATATTTGAGCAGATTGCCAATGGTAAGAATGTAGCCACTCCATATTTTAAGTGCTGTTGCGTTCATGTTGAAAGGGAAAATCTGTACTCCAAGTAGTTTACAAAGGTCACAGAGACTGGCAAATGGAATAGTAGAACAGACAAGCAAATTCTTTAACTGAAAAAAGAGGGCACTTGCAGAGAAAAGAAACTCATGTTTGCGCACCTTGTCAAAATGTAGACAGTGTTATTTGAAGCACCAAAGACTGACTTTAGAAATGAAATTCAGCATGGTAGCACCCTTAGTTAAGAAATTCACAATACCAATTCTCATATCACAGTTAGAAACCCATGCAAAAACCCTGCCTATATGTGAAACGAAGTCTGACTTTGGATATTAACACTTGCACCTTTTCAGCTATTTATAACACCACCAGAAGATTTCCCTGTTATATCATTAGTTCTTCCATCATTATCACAGAAGCACACACAAAATACTCTCTGCTACTCTGTTTACATGAGAAGACCAAATAAACTACTTAGAATTTGACGAAAAAAAAATCATAAAATTGGTGCTTAAAGCTGCACTCTGCTATTAGATGAAAAACTCACAAGCATATTTTCATTGCTGTTGTAGTGAACAGCTACTATATGCAGGTAATTTAAGGCTAGCCATATACCCTGGATCCAGGTACCAAGAAGGATGACACTTAAATAACAATGTAAATCAAGCTAGAAGGCAAACTTATTGTTTCCATCTAGGAAGTTATATGACTTCCTGAAAGAAACATCTGAATTTTAAATAAAGACGATGTTGTTATCAAGCAAAAGGATGCTCAAAGACATTCACAGCACTTTTATCTCCTATAAAACACCCTAACCAATTCAGAGGGTCGTCCACACAGTACCAATTAGGAGAATGGAAAACTTCCACACGGAGGACAATCCTTTTTTGGAATTTTTATGATGCCTTTTCATCATGGTGGCTAGTCACAACTCCTTCCCTTCAGCAAGGAAAGCTATGGCATTCAATCCTTTTGCAGTTGAAAGTCTGGTTCCTGGAGAGGATTGTGATTTTATCCCTTTCATCCAACACTGTCAGCACCTTAATTTCCCTGGAGTTTGACACAAGTAGCAGTAGGCAGGCAATGAAATTTTTGATTCATTACACTCATTAGCATTTTTTTGAGTTTCAGTTGAGCTTTAGCAATTACTAATAAAAGCAGAATAACTGTCCTTGACAAAAATTCTCCTGAAATACTGATGCAGCAAACAAACCAATCACATGGGTTCTACAATGTCACTACATACCAATAGTCCATTCTTCCCACTTATTGAAATTCTTCCCATAATTATTGTTGTGGAAATAGTCTTGTGTGATACACATTTTTTAAGTTCGGCTAAAAACCACACATCTATTTTAAATTGCTCTTCATTAGAATGAAAAAAATCACAAAACCAAATTCAAACAATCAGTAAGCAGTAATTCCCATTTGAATATAAATTTCAGAAAGTCAGATTTCTTTGGGATTTAAATATGAAAACCAATTCATAACATGCACATAGAAAATGAAAGATATTTCATTGAATCAGGTTTTCCATGACCAATAATTACTGCCTGTGAATTTACTTGTTTGGAAAGGGACTAGTAAGTCTCACCAATGGTTGAAGATTCATTAAGTATATGGCACCATACAGGCAACCGTTATCACACAAAGACCTCAGGCTTTATGAGGATTATGCTCTTACATGAGGATTTGCAGGGCCAAAACCTTTTGTTTCTGGCAATCTTAGGGCACAGTAAGATCCATTATGCCAGACTAATGTCTAGCTTTTCATTTGAACAAGTTCAGTGATGGAAACCCAACCCAACTCTGCTTGAGAGCATCATACATTGTCCTGATTGTTCTTCTACTAAAAGTATTTCCCAATGTTAAACTGAAATTTTCCCAGCAACATCCTAAATCTATTAGCCTGGTTCTGCCCTTGATGACTCAAGAGAATAATTGGTCCCTGTTCTCTGTAATGTTCCCTTATGCATGTAGAGACAGTTTTATCTTCTAAGTGCTAGATGGTCAATCCTCTTTATCACCCTTGCAGTTTCCATTTTCTAAGCCTTTTATCATTTTTCTGCTATTCCCCTTTGCACTACACTCCATTTGTCTGCAAGGTCCCTGGTAATCCAACATGTAGAAAAGAGCAGCCCTGACACCTTTTTCTCTTACCAAATGATGCCGACAGGAACATGCCATCTTTTACTTGCAAGATGGAAACTCCCTCAAGTGGTTATTTTATCCATGGTTTTTTTAGAAGTCACATTCTTGTGCAAAAGAAAAAACCCTCCACCTTTTTTTAAACAAAATAAACTTCTTGAACCTATTTATTGCCTTTTTCTCTTGTCAAACAGGTACTCTGCTGATGTCCAGGCAAAACAGTTCAGAGTCACAAGGCTTCCTGTTGCATGGGGGTGGTAATAGAGAGGGAAATGTGAAGACATGCCATTAGTAAACAAGTACGTGAGCCTTAGGGAGTGACGTTCTCCTTGAATGCACACTGAAATAAGGTTTGGGAGGTTTGCTGTACATATTCAGGGCAATGCTCAGAGACCCTACAGACTAAAATTTTTCTAGCTATAACTTTACATCTGAAAAAGTGCTGAAAGTAGCCCTTGGCGTAGGCAGTCATTGTTTACAGTGAAAAGCACAAAAAAATATAAGTGCAAACCAGCGTGTTGGGCATTTTGTAGAGATTAGAAGGGGGAAGCACAACACAGAGAAAAATACTCAAATGGTTTTATGTTTTTAAATAGGTCTCTAAGTCTTGCCTGACTGTTTACTAAGTAATTTGGGTTCTACAAAGCTTCGACTGATACAGTAATTCTTCAAAAGAGATTTGCTAAAAATTATTGTCTTTGTAATGTAACCAAAGATTGTATTGCAGTAGTGTAGATAACACGACATTTGACTTGAAACATAACTTGGAAAATACGAAGAGCATGTTAGTGTATTGCTTGTAAACAGACATAATTCTGCATATTTTGGTCAAAAGATAAACCACTGTCAGCTGAAAAAATGATGTGATTTTTTAATTATAATTAAATTATCTGGTCTATATTAAAAATACTCCTCCATCCCTATAGTTTTGTAGCAATGACATTATTTCTTTCTCAGGCAGGAGGGCTGAGCATTTTGTTCATGGGATTTATAGATTCTCAGAGCTTCTTAAATCCAGTGGTTTACCATGTGACAGGAAGGTCTCCTGTTCTGCTACAGTGATCGTTGTTACTGTAGTAAATAGACATCCAAAAAACATAACAGAGAGACTGAAGCATAAAAGATGAATAACACTTGCCAAAACACATAGCTTTTCTAGTCTCTGTTGGACACTGAAATCAACAATCACACAAGGGGTGATCTGCAAAGCTATAAATCAATGGAAGTTATACTCTGTTAAAATAAAATGAGAGATTTGCCTTCCAGTCACAAGGAAATAATAGAGGTTGTCTGTACAATTTTCTCTGTATTTTATAAAAGACATTTGATGATATAAATAATACCTTCACAATATTTTGAAACTTGCCAATGTTCACTTATTACAATAGATTTTGACAGGACATTAAACATGGTTTAGCAAACTACAGGAGTGCAGTGGGATATAGCATTAAGAAACTTGGTCCCTTGCTAGTTTTGCTCATCATATCTCTATTAACATCAGTGGAACTGCTGCCATTTTTACCAACTGAGACTCAGAACAATGTAAATATTTCCAATGGTTTTTTTCAGGGTAAATGATCAATGAAATTAACACTAATATTGAAGAAAAAGAGTGCTTGTTGAGAGTACTTGGACTTATTGCTAAGCAAGATACAAATACAGTTTATCCTTCTGTCTATACAAAGTCTCTTCCCTCAGTTGCATTAGACTGTGGATCTTTGTTTGTCATCTTCTCTCTTATTCTTCCAAACAATCTGGTCATAAGCAATCCATCCCTGCCAAGTGGCATATATGTGATCGAGATTGTAGTTGCTTGTCTCATTATATTTCTCTCCCACATGAAATTTTGGCTGTGAGGAAGTCATGAAAATGGAGAATCTGATTATGTGGACATCTGCCAACCGTAAACACACAAGATGAGCTGCAGAACCCCTTGTGTTCAAACATAGACGAAATTATTATGACTATGTACTTACAAAATGGGTATTATCCAGTCTGTCTCTGGCAGCATAGCCCCTCACACTCTTGGAGATAAATAATACAGGAAATACAATGATGATTCCAAAGACTTTTGCCAGGTGCAACCAGATACTAGCAAGAGAAAAAGGTCTTGCAAAACATTTTTGCTTCATCCGCTAGAAATGTATCTGCAAGGACTTGAAAACCATTCCTTAACCCCGTCCCAGAAAGAAATATTCCAGAGATCTCTGAGGCTCTTTTTGTGAACAGAAATAGGAAGAAGAGAACAAACCTAATAAGCACCAGTATAAACAATCAGTATAAATACTTGCATTCCCTAAACATAAGGATTCTTTCCTAAGCTATAAATATCAATCCTTAAACAATCACATCTGCAACCTCACTATAAATATTGACACTCGCCTTACAGGCAGCTGTGAGAAGCCCAGATCAGCATCTTTCCTGCAACAATAAAAAGGTACATCTAAGGAGAATAGGCAGCATCAGTAGTGCTTAGTGCCATGGATTAAAAGATGGACTGGTGTTGGTTGTAGGTTGGACTCGATGATCTCAAAGGTCTTTTCCAACCTTGCTAATAGAGTGATATTGTGATCAATAGTCTCCAAGGGTAAGGCTGTAGATTGCTCTGGTGCTAGATAAACACCTTCCCAGTAGTAACCAGTATATATTAAGTTTCTAGCCTAAGCCACAAGAGTTTCAAAATAAGTTGATGCTTACTTATAAAACCACTTGGTACACTAAAATCAAGGTTGATCTTTTCTGAGCTCTTCATATCTCAACGTCTTACAGCTGAACTAGAAAGCTGTTAGTCCCTCTTGTTTCATCCATCCCTTAGCTCACTACCTTCAGCATTTTTTGTAACATCTTTGTCGTCTGAGGTGTTGACTCTCAAAAAAATCTGCAAGACTTACCGTAATCTTAACAAAAACCTAGCACATATCCTTCCATTAAACATACCTTTCTTACTAAAAATGAAAAAGCACTTAGGAAACTTATATAGGTTCCTTACCTTGTGTTTCAGTGTATTATGGGAATTGGGAGGCTATAAGTTTCAGTGTTGCTAACTAAGGCTTTTTGTGCTTGGTTACAGCTGTGGGAGGAAAAGAAGAAAGGAGTATGCAAGCATGGTAGGTACCAAGATAACTACTCATAAATTTAGAATGTGAGGAAAATGTGTGTCTGTTATAAATCTGCAGTTCTAAAGTAGAGAAAATAGGTAAGGGTAAGCAAGTGGTTTTGAGAGGTAAAAAACATTCATGAAAAGGAATATCTATGATTTTGTACAATGTCAGGGGACTGTCTGATCATTTGTTGTTTGTAAGATTGTATTTCAATTTACTTCTGAGATTTACAAACAGTCCTACCATTACTGCATAGTACCACTAAATTTTTAGCATAGATAGATTATCGTTAGAATTAGGGCTATGAAAGAAATGGAGAGTGATGTCACATATATCCTCAGTCACAGATTAAAGATAAAATAATTTGCCCCTGAAAAGAGGTTTTATTATAATGAATGCTGAGGAAGCAATCTTAAGGAGAGTTATGTCGTTTTGCCTTACTCTAAACTATTGGTAGAGGTCAAGTTTGGTTCTTCACTGTCTCATTTATACTATTTTTACCTTAACTTTCCTGCCTATACAATGTAGGAAACAGTATGGATCTCTTTGAGGACCAGCTCACAGGAGCCTGTTAACTCCTGCACCTAAAGCATGTGTTTGGGGTGCTACATTTTCAGCAGCAAGGAAAGCTCATGCACACCAGTGTGTTGACTGGACCATTTGCTTTCCCTGGAGTAGTACACAGATGTTATATATGCAGGTCAACTACTTAAGATGTGGGTATCTTTTCCTGGAACTCATCTTGAAATGGGACCCTTTCTTTCCTGTGTGGAAATAGTAACTTATGGCTATTGTAATGCAAAAATATTTGCCAGATGAGGTGTAACTGTTGGGAAACTGATTTGATAAGGCTCTTTGTAAATTTACCTTTGACAACCTTTTAGTCAGGTAAGCATACAAAAGATTTAGGAGGAAGAGTTAAAAGGAAAAAAGGCAAATTCTCCAATTTAAGGCTCAGAGAAACAAAGTTCACTGTATTCATAGCATTGCAATTGATGTTGTGGAAGAGTTAAAAGGCTACAAGAAAGGCAACAGGGAGATAGCTTTAATATACAATCTTCCATATTTTCACCAGGAAAATTGCACTTGATATTACACCCATTGCACTTCAAGCATGATTTCCTGTTCCACAGCCCATGATCAATATCTTTCACAATGCAAGAAATAACACACTGTAAAATACTCTTTTATGTTGTCATGCAAGTTACTGTAATTTCTGCCCTGACTTAACAAGCTATCCTGGACCTAAACATTCCTTGCTAACTCCCTGCTTAGCCTTGTGACAAAGACAAGGTTTGGAGGGAAGAGCGGGATGGTGTGGGCTGAGATCAGAAGGGGAGCCTCACATGATGACAAGAACCTGTCAGTTTATAGGTGATGGGCATTTCTATCCCTGAAGAAATGCATCTCCACGGTAGTTTATTACCACCTGTATCTATCTATACCTTTCACAGAATCACAAAATCACAGAATTAGTAAGGTTGGAAAAGACCACAGAGATCATCAAGTCCAACCTATCACCTGTTACCTAACCTATTGCCATCCTGTTACCAACACACCATCCCATTATCTAGATCATGCCACTAAGTACATCATCCAGTCTTTCCTTAAACACCTCTAGGGGTGGTGACTCCACCACCTCCTTGGGCAGCCCGTTCCACTGAGAAATCACTCTCCCTGTGTAAAAGTTTTTCCTAATTGATAGGTGATAGGTTGGATTCGATGATCACTATGGTCTTTTCCAGTCTTCCTAATTTGGTGATTCTGTGATTCTGTAATATCTAGTTTAAACCTCCCCTGGTGCAGCCTAAGTCTGTGCCCTCTTGTTTTGTCACTGATAGCTTTAGAGAAGAGACCTACACCCACCTGAGTACAACCTTCTTTCAGGTAGTTGTAGAGAACAATAAAATCTCCCCTCAGCCTCCTCTTCTCCAGACTGAACAACCCCAGCTCTCTCAGTCACTCCTCATAGGGCTTGTGTTCCAGCCCCTTCACCATCCTCGTTGCCCTTCTCTNTCCAGCCCCTTCACCATCCTCATTGGCCTTCTCTGGACACGCTTAAGGATCTCAACATCCCTCTTAAACTGAGGAGCCCAGAACTGAACAGAGTACTCAAGATGTGGCCTAACCACCGCTGAGTATAGAGAGAGAATAACTTCCCTAGTCCTACTAGAAATCATTCCTGATGCAGGCCAGTATACCATTGTTTTTTCTGGCCACCTGGGCACACTGCTGGCTCATGTTAAGTTTTCTATCAACCACTGCTCCCAGATCCCTTTCCACATGGTCATTCTGCAGCCACTCCGTCCCCATCCTTTAGTTCTGCATGGGGTTATTGTAACCGAAATGTAGGACCCGACACTTAGACTGGTTGAACCCCATGCCATTGGATTCAGCCCCATCTACCCAGCCTGTCAAGGTCTCTCTGCAAAGCCCTCCTACCTTCCACCAGATCAACATTTATTCCCAGCTTGGTGTCATCTGCAAACTTCCTAATGATGGACTCCATCCCGTCACCCAGATAATCGATAAGCAGGACAATTATGACAATATTGACATTATGACAATTCTAAGGTCACTATGCCCAAGAAATGTGAGCAGTGATGTTTTTCAGGAAAGAGCCCCCTCCTTGTGTCTTGGGAAAAAGTGAAGTGATCTTGTTACCAGAAGCTACATTCTGCTCAGAAAAATGTTTATGCAGACAGGTTTACCATGGCTTAAGGAAGCCTTTCTGTGGTGCATATATACTTTCCATTGTATTTCTCCCCCTCTGTCTCTTCTCTGACATTTGGATTGCAAACCCTTGGGAACAAGAACACACTCTGTTTTTTGGTGTTAGCACCAGATAGTGCCAGAGGAGGTCTAGTCTTTAATTAAGTCACAGGTGCTGCAAAAACATAGGTATATAAATACTTGGCCTTTATCTTTTTGGAAATGAGACTGAATTAAGACTTAGCAGTACTACCTGATAACTTTGATTAGAAAAATAATTATGGCTAAATATATTAAAATTTCAGATAGGAGTAAAGATGAACGAGCTGTACTGTGAATGGAAGAACTGAGTTCTCATTCTGGAGGCATATTCCTAATTGAGGATTGCTGTGTCCCAAAGTACTCTCCTAGTACGAAAAAATCAAGACCCTTCAGAGCTTTCTTAAATCAGCTTTTTCTCCATTATCTTTGTGAAGGTTACAGTTCCTCTTTCCTCATCCACCTCTGCTAAAATAAGGACATGTGATTTGGATCTCGTCTTTATGCTAATTTCTGGTGTTAGTAAACACATTATTATATAAACTCTAAACTTAAGAGCTGTTTCTTTAAAAGTTTAGCATTCTATATATTCCCATTTCTTCTGCAGGTGTTGAGATATGATGTGCGAAGTTTATTGTAGGTTGGGAATTGTAGGGGGGTTTACCACAGAAAATAATAATTTCATCTTTGGAAATTTGGTTTGTTTTTAGACCAGAGAGTAGGGGGAAAGTGAAAACAAAACTCCATAATCAAACAAACAAAACCTGACTTTATCCTGAGAATAAAGTCAAGGTTATCAAAGAGACTGACTGAAGAAGTGTGTTTTATGACTCCACCTGCCCTGAAGCAAAATCAGGGTTTCCTTGAGAAACTCTTGGATTCAGAGATTTGTCGCTAAGATCTGTTTGTCCGGGCAGTGCCAGAACACAGAGAATACTGGGGTCACTTGGTAGAAGAATACAACTCTGGTATGTAATGTGTATTTCCACATCTACAGTAAAATTGCATTTTTATCATCTTCGAATGAAAATCCTTACTGTACCTTGACAAAGTTAGACGTTCTTTCCCAGAAACACAAATTAAACAGTAGAAAGCTTAACAGAAATGTCAGTGCAGGGGATCGAAATAGCAGGACAATAGTGGAGGGATGTGCTGGAGCTACAGCTCTGAGAATAGCCTTCAGGAGCAATTTCTGCAGCATCAAATAATTGTTGTGAAGTATCTTCCTGTAGGATCCCCAGAGTGTATGTGCAATAACAATCAGTTTAGCATAACAAGCTGTTGTAGAGTAAAGCATACAGTTCAAGGACTTGTCATCTCTAGTGATCATTTGTGTCACTGAGGGCTGGACTGGTAATCTTATTTCAAAGTCTAATTTTCCAAACTGGGATTTGGGATATTGCAGTCATGATCTTTGCCTGATTGGTAAGTTTACTAGTGTGCATCTTCTACATGAATTTCTCTGGGGACATTCCAGCAGGAGTCCAAGCAAACCACAAACTGAAGCACTTCAAAAGTAGATAGGAAGGAGGTTTGTGTCAGAAAAGTATTGATAAATTGTTAATGAAGATGGAGCCTTCTTCTGATAGCTGTTTCAGTTGTTTCCTGTTATATTGTGAGAAAAGTATTTTGCTCCATGTGTTTTAGGGCTGGGAGGGGAGGGGGAGACTATTCAATTGATGTGGTATCCGAAACTGCAGCTATTTTCTCAAAAGCCTTTTAAATGTTGCCTGCTGCACACGGTAATGCTGGCTGCTTTAACTGATCCTCTGGAGCTGTGTCAGCTTCTTTCTCAGTCTCAGGAAAAACTTGTCCCTCGCTTCCATATGAGTGAAAGGGTAAAACCATAGCCAGGTCTTGACAGTAACCCAGTTCATATCAGACGAATTTAACAGCCTCTGTTGGCTTACAGGTACAATTCTGCAGTGGAAGCTGAGGTCCAATTACAGAATGAGTGGAAGTGCTAACCTAAGGACAGCAGTGATAAATTGCTGTGGAAACATGGTTCTACAAATGTGATGGAAAAGACTTCTTTGGACAAAGCCCACAGTATTTATTAAAACTTATTTCAGGAACTGCACACTCAGTAGTGATGCAGCTGGCCATAGCACCTTGCTGAATTTGGACATTATTTAGTATTATCAGTGGCTATTTCATTACTCTAATGTTCAATTCACTCATAGTTTTCACTTAGAAAGCAGCATGAACTAAACAGAGAAGACTAATTTTTGTTTCTAGATGATGATCTATGAAGTGAGGAACTGTTTCTCTTTAATTATTGAGACATTTTCAGGGTAACTCTGACATGTCAGCCTCCTGTTCTGCTTATAGGTGCAGATCTGTTCTGCAAAGTTGTGCTCAGATCAGCAAATGCTGCCATCATATCCCAATCAAGGGAAATATTCATGACTGCTCATTACTTTGTAGACTTACAAGCTGCTATTTATGCAGGGGTGGGTTACCTGTTAGTGCCAGAGCGGGGACCTAGTGATGTGGATGTGCAGAGAATTTCATGTCCAAAACTGTTGGGCTGTGGCATTGTCCAGCCTGTCCCTGGGGTGACCAGATGGCCGATGTTGTGCTGGGGCATCCCAGGCTTTTGGCTGCCCTTACAAATTTTTCATAATTGCACACTTGGTCTGATTTCTACCTGAACTTGTTAACACACTCTCAAGCAAGACATTCAATGATCTGTTTTTCTCTCATAGTGTTTTTAAGAGCTATTGCTCTGAACATGCACATTTTTATGCTGACTACAATACAAAGAGACCAAAAGAAGTTGCCCATAGCTCAAACAATTTATAAACTACATGTAAAACTGAATGTCCCTTGAATCTATATATAATACAAAAATACAATAGCGGGTTTAGGGGGTTGGGATTGAAAAGAATGAATTATCTTATATAACTGTTCCATGTGTAACACTTCTACAAAAAGAACTGATGCATCTTTAAAGTGCAGTTTATTCTAACAATACAAGTTTTTGACTATGGGTCCTTTTCTAAGCAGCAATTACTTTCATATCCTGTGCTTGGCACTTGAAAATCCTAATTTATAAATTTAATAATAATAACTGCTCCACAAGACTTAACTGAATTCTGGTTATAGAAGCTGAAGGTAACAGGAAGAATGAAAAGAGTCAAATATAAAATCTTTCACAAGAAATTACCTCTTATCTTTATCTGCTTTTCCCCTCTTTGGTCTTTCCTTCTTTCCTTCTACACCATATCTCCCATCCTCCATTGAGCTGACCTGGAAATTGGTGTCAGCTGCATATGATCAGAAGGGAAATTTTCCTCAGGATCGGAGAGATCAGAGGAGTTCTTGCAGAATAGTCTTAACAACATGCAAGAACACCATGAAGCTGAAAGAGAAAACAGTTGTTTTGGTCTGTCTGTGCTTCTCCTTGGCTTGGCTGTGTGCATAATCCCCCAGGTGAGTGCTGTGGTAATGCCAGACCCTGCTGCTCTGAACAAAAGCCATTGCACTAATAAAGTCAGTGAGGCTGTGATGGGCTTTTTCACTCCAGCAGTTCCCTCAGATCTGCTGGTCTGTAAAGATTCACTAGTTAGTTTTTGGTATTTTTAGGGAAGGAATAATCTATGTTTAGCCTTGTTGTGCATTTGCAAGGTTTGAAACTTGATTAAATGAAGCTATACTGCAAAGTTTTGTTTTCACAGCTGCAAGCTTTGTTAAGAAACTACACTTTCTCTCTGGTTCTTGCTTATCTGAGTGGGCAGGAAGGAGAAGAGGGAGATCATAGTCACTTTTAAAGAAGTACAGTTTGAAATTCCAAAGCAGGATGCTTTTAATGGCATTCCTTGCCATAGCTAAGCAGACTCTAAGATCAAAGTTGTCTACCCATTAATGTCTTTTTAATAGCAAATGATAACTACTTTAATTTCTGCCTGAGCATTGATTAGATGTGATATAAGCTGCAGCAACAGCCTCCTGCCTTGTAGACACTGGCAGAATGTTCAGTCTTAAAGTTCAGACAAGATTTGTCTCTATGACTCTGCAAGATGAACTGGAAAGAATGTCTTTCCACATAACAATATGCAAATGTTGACTTTGCAAGCTGTTTATAAGCAGAAATACAGAACAAACTTCAAAAACATTTTAGTATCCAGATCTCAGTACTGCAAATTACTCCCAATCAGGCCTGGAAATAGGTGACCAGGTGTGGCATTTGCAAGTGCTGGAAGCTGGTGGCTGCTGGGCAATTTGAAAATCTGCTCAGATATAATTTGAGAACTCTTCTTTACTCAGTTGTCCCTGCCAAGGATTTTGAGTTGTTTTGCTTTTCATAGGCTCTATCACTTACCTTGATGAGAGCAGGTTTAAGGTAGAGGAGAAAACTCAGAAATACTCATTACATGAATGCTGCTTTTCAGTGTAGTAAAGGAAGTAAATGTCCTGAGCACCTTTTTTGAAAGATGAAAATTGTTCTTTAATGCTGACTTAAAAGGAAATGTAAACATTACTCAGAAAAAAAAAACGGAAATCATTTACTTACTGTACAAATCAGTTTCAGGACTGAGATGCAATTAAAAAGGTTTAATTTTAGTATTTGGAATTGATTAGCCATTTAAATTAATGAGGACTCTGACTAAATTTTTCAGCTTTGGAAATCTTTGTGAGCATTTAAAATTCTGAGATTCTGAGGTCTGTGAAACTGGTTTCTTAGGTGGGATGCAGAAATGCAATAGAAGTTAAGACATCCTCTCTAGCAAGGCTGAAATCTACAAGTGATGGTTTTCATGGATTTGATGGAGATAGACGTTCTTTCTCATCCTGTTAATAAGAACACTCCCTTGCCTGCATTTTCAGAGGTCAGGCCGATTACTATTCTCTAAGCAGAATAAAATGTGCAGTTAAATAAAACATGTGAGTGTGTTTTTGTACTGACTGGATAAACAAAATGAAGTTGTTCTATATAATAAAGGACTCATGCTTAGCCAAATCAGCATTTGTCATATGTGGTTTCATTTTCAATTGCTTGCATGAGGAGAAAATCTATCAATCGTGATTCCTCTTTATCCAAGCATTCAGTGATGCACTCTGAAAGCTCTTACACCCAAGACCAAAGGACAGAGAGCAGAGGTAATTGCAGAACATTGCCAATAAAATAACCAGCTAAGCATTCCTGACATTTGAGTTCATGAGCATTTTGTGGTCTTGTATATCAGATGGGGAGTGAGAAATACAGAGGCAGAGTGCAATTCCCACAAGGGCTGCTCATAATTATGGCAGGCTCTGACAGTGCACTTGGGGTGCCCAAGTTACGGGGTTGGTAATGCTTTGCTGGTATTAGCTTAGTCTTTCAGCCAGGCTATGGGGGTCTTAGAGTGCCATGGGGGCCAGATTGTGAGAGTAGTGGTGCATTGCTCCTTCCTGTACACGTGTCTCTGGTAACATAGGAACAAAAAAAGAGAGCTTGGACTAAACTTCAACCTCAGTTTTTATGCTGTTCCCTCTTCAGATTACTCTTGTGTTTGTTGGTTGGTTTGTAATGTTTCAAACACTGTATTTTAAGTTAAAGTCAATTTTCTTGCAGAGGAAAGAAAAGTAGACTTTTCATAAAAGGTATTCTGTTGAGATCCCAAATCTTCTGGAGGATCAATTTCTGAAAGCATAAGTTTGCTTGCAATTATTGTGCTACATGGAAATTTCACATAATGGTATTTATATGGAATTTTCCTTCAAATACAATGAAATAATTTATGTGAGCAAATTACTTAGACTACTAAAACATGCCAGTTAGGATGATTCACAAAGATTAATATACTGCTTTAAAACACCAAGCAGCCAATTAAAATTTTCATTCAGTTATAAGATGCTGAGAAATTAAAATTTAGCAATCCTAATTCTGTGACTAGTTCAACCAGAAAATAGTCAGAAAATAAGGAGTTTGTCATGACCATCATTATGTTAAAACAACCAAACAAGAAGTTCTCTTTAGAAGATATTTGAGCATCTCTCGAAGTGGGAAAAAAATGCAGGACTGTAAGCTTAAGCAGTAATTAGCTTAACAGATGCCTGAAGGAAATACACTGGACCAATTATCAGCACCTCCCTTCCAGTGAAAAGAACATCCTTTTAATATTGAAGCAAAATGAACCGTGTCTATTTACTGAAAACATAACAATGCTCCACATTTTAGCTGAACAGAGATGAGTATGTTTTCTACTCATGTAAATAAATTCCACTTTTCTGGGTTGGTTACATTCATTGTTATGCTGGATGTGAACGGAGTTCAGGATGGGATTAGAAGTGGACTGAAAGTACAGACTGACTCCATAGAAAATTCAGAAGTTTTGGATATTCCAGTTGGATACAGAATGAAAATGAAAGAAAAAAATTTTAAAAAAGAGATCTGCCTCAGTCTGAAATGTCAGGTGATTAGGTTACTCTTTGCATGGGTTTTAGACTCTAGACATTAAGTTCTTTAAAAACTACTAAGGTTTCATGTACCTAAAATGTGAAAGGACTCTCTCATTTGGTGGCCTTATTTGGTACCCAGTGACAGGATCCGAGAGAATGGCCTGAAGATGTGTCAGGGGAGGTTGAATTTGGGTATTGGGAGAAGGCTCTTCAACCACAGGGTGGTTGGGCACTGGAATGGATGGACTCCCCAGGGAAGTGAACAGTCTGCCAGAGTTCAAGAATCATTTTTCCATGTTCTCATGCACACAGTGTGACTCTTGGGGCTGTCCCGTGTAGAGCCAGGATTTGGACTTCAATGATCCTGGTGGGTCCCCTCCAGCTCAGGATATTCTATTGTTTGGGCAAGTCTATATAAATGCACAACTTGTCACACAGTGAATTCCATGCTGAATGTTCAGCATCAAGTCCTGGGAACGAAAGCTCTTTCATTGAATCAGTGTTTTTTACTTTGAATATAAAGATTTGAGCACTTTAAGTAACAGCCCGAATCCATTATTTTGCGGGAATAGTTTTATCCTACTGATAAGTAGATGTTTCTGGTCATGTTTGAAATGTCAATTTAGCTGCCTTTTATGGCATGTTCTCCTGTGTGTGGTGTCAAGTGACATGGTTCTGGCCGTGTTTCTGTCCCGTGTGTCAGGCAGAGTAGGATTTTGACGAGCTCTGCTGGTTGAGGAGGTGTGGGAAGGAAAGCCAGTGTTTCCATTGACTGGTGATGAGGCTCACAGGGATCAGGAGCTTCCTGAATTTTGCTGTGACTTTCTGCTTCATACCACAGAAGTCTCTGAGGGTTTGCTGTACTTAAACTGCAGCACTTAACCCATTTTTGCAATACTTATGTCCTAATGCTTAAACACATTCTACAGCAATGGAACGTTCCTGCCCTTGTGCAGGAGTCCTCACTAGGGATTTCTCTCATCATCCCAAGGTCTCAGATGTGGGCAGGTGGTAGTTTACACTCAGTGGTGTACAAACTCTTTTTGCAAGGTAGTGAAGTGTTATGGGGATTTTTTTGCCAGTTCCTAGTACCTAAGTGTACCCATTTTACTAGGGCTGCCTTTAGAATGAATAACTTCTGCTTTATTTCTTTATACAGTATTATTCTCTTAATTCTCAGTCGTGCTCCCCTCTGCCCACAAATATACCTAATACAAAATGTTCTGTTTAGGTCCTCAACAGACAAACAAATAATTGGAGTTGCCACCACCTACAAGTTTGTGTATTCTACATTGGTGCAGTGTCAGTTGCTAGAGACAGATTGCATGTTTTCTACACAGTGAAGGAAGGTATCGTAATCTTTACTTAGGGGGTTGCTCTGAAGGAGAACCTTGTCCCCTTGAACTGTCTTGAACTTTGCAAACGATTCTAGCATCTATCTGTCAAACTGAGCTATTCTGGATTTTCCAATAGAATTTATTTACAGTTAAATGGGACTGTAAAAAAAGAATTTTTTGTTCTGTCACTGGCTTAGTTTGAGTTTCTGCTCTAACTTATTCTTTTGATTGTGTAATAACCTCAAATCTGTACACATCTGGAAACCTTTACCAAGGATCATCCTTATTCTTATTTTTTCGCTGATGTATCAGTGACTTCTCCTTCATTCCAAAACCGTATTTTAATTATGACTTCCAGAATTCCCTGCACAAATCAGAATCAATTTCATCTTCTGTCATAGTTGGACAATGTAAGCATAAAAAGGTATATGATGTGGGAAAGTATTGACTAAAGAAAACTAATGATGCTATCCCCTACTAAAATTCTTTGTGTTTTTTCAGACTGAGGTGGAATTGGTTGGGATGGAAACACATTTTGAAAATACAGTATTTTTCTCTCCTTTTTCCTTTTCTCCTTCTTAAAAAGAAAAATGCTAGGGATGCAGAGGCGAAAGGGATGATTTTCTAGGGAAATAATGTCTTTTTATTTCAAAGCGCGTTTGCTTTCCAAAGGCTGTGAATTACACGTTTTAGAAATATTTTACACTTCACAGAATTTTTGACCAACATGACAATTTGTTTTCATTGCCTTGTTTAGCAGAGGAAATAAAAATGTCTTCCTCTAAGTGGACTGATGCAAAGAGCAGTGTGGGAAACCATGCCAGAATTACTTGCTTCTCTTTTCTAAAGAATGCCTTTTTTCCCTTTTTTGTTTTGTTTCCTTTTGTTTTGTTTTTCCCCCCCTTCTTTTTTTCTAAACAGAGGGTTGAAGTAAACTAATCCCAATTGTATTGTTGGGAAAGATTTCTGAATTATTTTTCTGGTTTTTTGTCTAGCTGAGTGTGACCTTACCGCTCTTGCCATAGAACTGTGAGCAGGGAACTTCTATTGCCATTTCCCTTATTTTTAAGATATTCACCAGAGATGGTAAAATTCAGCTCATATCTCCCAGGTCTTTGTGGCAATCTCCATTTTTACCTTCAAGCTATCCTTCATGCCTTTGACATACATTAACATTTTAGACTTGCATATGCTCTTTATCTCTCTGGGAATCCCTTTAGGTATGATGGAGACTTGTCCTAGATGGACATAATTTGTTGACTCCAGTTGCAGTAGAGTCAAACAGAGCTGGTGTCCTTCGGAAATCTTTTCTGACGAGCTGCTGTTGCTTTTGTGTCCCTTTCAACAGAGAATAAACAATTTTTTTTTTCTGGATTTGTTAAGTCTGTTGCTCTTTTACTTTGTTTCTGCATACAAGTACTTCTTGCCTAAAGTCTAGGGGTTAAATAAGTTTCTACTCCATGGTTAATACTTGATAAAAGCCTTGTCATATCACTGCTGGAAACCAGACAGGCCAAAGGCTGCAATCCATCTGGAACTGACTCACTATGTCACTCAGAAATGACCTTGCAGGTGGTATTTTCTCCTAATATCAATGTTGTGTGGTGGCTGAGGAGCACATAACACTGAGGTACAGCAGAACTCAGCTGTGAAACCAATTATCTAAACCACTGTATAGTATTCCATCTTGATTAAGGAAAAATGCTGTATGAACAGGGTTAAACCTATTTTTATTTTAGCAAAAGGTTTTTGATTTTCTTAAGTATAGGTGACTCTTTCAACGACAGTATGTCTCTCTCCATACAGATTAATTTTTAGCTAACAGTTCCACTCTCACCTGTTCATAGCAGACTTCACTCTGTGGTTCTTATTTATTAGAGTAGCACGTGTGGCATGGACAAATTAAAGGAAGGGACTATGTCTTCATATCTGTTGATGAGTAATGGAATAAGAGGAGTTTATTCTTTCTACTTTGGCAGTGATTTTAGATATAAAGGAGATGATTCACTTCATAATGAGAGAAAAGGTGGAGAAAGAGCAGGAGCCATAATATCTTCTTTCAATCCCAGGAGCTGGCTAGGTGCACAACAGTCAGAAGATCTCTTTCAGGACCAGGTAATAACTTCAGTATTACAAGGCTGAATGCATTTATAGATTCAGTTTGACAATTCATTCCTTGCTTTTTTCCTGGGGTGATGCAAAGTCTTGTATTCTCCTTAGTCATGGTGGATTTCAGCTCAGTTCATCACAAAGTCAAAAAATAAAAATAATGACATTTGGCAGAACTCTTTAGCATCCAAATCACCTTTTTGAGAATAAATCCTGTTGACGTCTCCTCAAGAAAAATAGATTTGAAGGAGAATAAATGCGCTGGGAAATTTTTGCAAAATATTGTTTGGTCTTCCAACCAATTCTCCACAGGCCTCTGAGTCCTGATTGTGCCTGTTAGAAAACTTGTGTATTGTGCCAAGGACTCTTTTACCTTCCTCAGAACTGTTGCTGTCATTTTGCAGTGAGTAGGAAACTTTAAATTTGTATGACTCGGATAGTCCTTATTGTGGGATGAAAGGATTTTTTTGTGTGTCTTTTTGATGCTTCTCGGGTTCATGTTACTCCAGGAGTTGACATATTCTTACCAAAGATACTGTTATGATCAGCTCTGTTTTGGCCACCAAATGAAGCAGGAAGATGTTGTCCAGGCATTTAAAAGAAAAGAAAACAACCAAACACTTGGCAATATTCTAGTTAGCAGACTTATTACTGTCTTTTTAAGCTGCAAGACTGCAATTTATTCAAGGAAAAAGGAATAGGTACCTTTTCTTGTCACACAAAATTAATTACAGAGTGTATGTATATATATTTATATTATATGACATTTTCTCTGGAAAAAGTACAAGGAGTTGGGGGTAAAATATTTATCATTCTGTTCTTCCACTTTATGTACACGTAATTTCCATCATCATTTATTGATATAAGCTTATATTCAATAAAGACGAGATTCCTGAGGAACGTAATAAAATTTCTCTGGGTTTTGTTGAAACTTAAGGTGTTGTTTTTTTTTTAAACAAGATAGATACATTTGCTTAGCAGGTGTTCACTAACAGGTTTGAGTAATTGAGTCATTCCTCACTGCTGTAGTCTCAGATCACTGTTTCTGAAATTGCTGAAAATGGGACTTTGTGTCTTGGATGTCTGAGAAGNGAAAGGTAAAGTTGTGAGGACCTAGTTTAGTGTTTCTCTGCTTCCCGTACAGATCCGTGGCACTTACAGCTGGAAAAAATTTACATTGTGTTATCAGAGAGCCTGCCTTAAATTAATAGATAGGAGTTTCTAAAGTATTTTTAAGTCTGAAATATGAGTATCAAATATAATTTACTCCGTAAACTCTGGTTGGTTA
>WEKX01010217.1:140490-155492 GCA_013390025.1 Pitta sordida | reverse complement strand
AATATGAGTATCAAATATAATTTAGTCCGTAAACTCTGGTTGGTTATGGTGGTTTTTTGATGGGGTGAGAATGTTTTTCATAGGAAATAAAGATATGCTGTATATGTATTCATATTTTCACATTTTCTTTGCAGTAAATAATTTGAGAGAAAAAAGACATGAAATTAGATGATCTGTGTGACACACTTGATGAGTTCTTGTGAATGTCATTCTTGGCTTTGCCCTGTAACAAAGGAAAGACTTTTCCCCCATATTTTCAAAATATTGATTATTAGGTTCTTTGTAGTGGAAAGAGACAAGCATAACATCAGAAAGTGCTCCAGGACAGTTTGGGGAACTATAGGAAGCTATCTTCAAGTGGATCTGGAAACGAGGTGTTATTTCCACTTCTCCCCTGCTTGTTACCTCTGTGACAAGGAAAGAGAGAATAGCAGGGGTAGGATAAATCTTATCTCCTCTTCTCTATACTGTGCCTGGTGTGTTTATTTGCCCTGGCACTGCATCGCTCCTGTTTAAGGTAAATACAGAGAGGCAGTACACTATGGCTCCCAGCATCCCACTTCAACTCTTGTTTTGCTCAAAGGTGAAAACAACCTTCCACCAGTTGAAAGTGGTCCTACCTCTCCAGAAATACCTGTGTCCATCTTTGCTCAGAAAATTATGTGTCAACAGTCCTCATTTTATTCCAATATCTGGTTCCTGTTCAAACTGCTCCTATTTTTGTTTCCATAGTCAAATCTTTTGGAACTAATTTTTTTCAGGAAGTCAGTTTTCAAGCTTAGAAAAACTGGTTTGTCAATTAATACAGAAGTCAATTGTGTGAAAAATTTGCTTTCTAAGGTATTAGTTTCTACCTCTGCCCAAGATTCTTCCTGGAAAACTAAAATCATATTGCAGCTTTGCTTCTGACTGTTTAGGTGAGGTAAGGCTTAGGTATATCTTTCAGTCCTTGCTTACACATTTTGCTGTTCAAAATAACTTCATTTTATTGGAAAGATGCATTATCCATTAACAGACCAGTGTCCCTCCCTCGGAGAGCAAGAAAGCTGACAAATATCTTATTCAAATTATACAGTACTTTGTTGACCTGCTTTTCCAGTCTACATCTCCAGCAATTCCTTGTTGGGTAAAAGGAGAGCTGCATGCATTACCTCTCTCCAATAAAAATAACTCTCACAGAAACATTTGAAGGAGTGTTTCAAAGACAGGTGTAACAGTATGGGACAAGAGCAAACTGACATGTCTGAACTGTTGTAATTTGAGCTACCAGAAGTTTTTTATTAACTTCTAAACATTTTGGCTTTTCTGATTATTTTTTGTACTATTTTTCACAGACTTACCCTTGGTATGTTGGTGAAGTGTCAGTGCAGTAATGAAAGGCAGTAAGGCCGAGTGAAAAACAGGCTATCTTAAATGTAATGGATTTTATTTATTAATTAATGAACACCACAAAAAGAACTACAAAACAACTCTGAAAGGTGAATGGATTTGTGCTTCAGTCAGAAATATATTTGAAAGACAGTTTACTCCAGTAAAAAATGTCCCTTTTTTAATATATAACTAATCCTTCAAAAAGAGCTAAAAGGACTCCTCATAAAAAGAGAAGGAAATTGCTGAGATTTGAATTGCTAATGTTTGCAGCAACCACAGTTTTCCCAAAATATATGTTGTGGTTTCAAATTTTGACTGTTCGTATTTTTTTCCAGGTAAAACACATCAGCCTACCCCCTCCCCTTACTGAGTCTAAACAATGCAAAACATGTTTTTTCATGAAACCTGAATATTTAACTGTCCTAAAATATTGAGATTAGAGAACAGAATGGGTGTGGTTGCCAAAACTCAAACAATAAGAAATTAGCTCGTGGTAGCCAGGGAGAAAAGACAGCTGTAAAGCATTTTGCAGAAAGAATGATACTTTATTTGTTTCTATGTAATCCCTTTTTGTCACAATTCACATTTATTAGGTCTCTTCCATTTATCTAGAAATAAAACTCAACAGGCTGCTGTTCTGCTACTCGATTTTTTTTCTTTTTTTTGCCAGTGGGCTAGAGATGTCTGATGTTCTCTTCTATATGAATCCAGTAATTTCAGTCATGTTATATTCAAGGGGTTTGGGGATCTCATCTTTATTTTTGTGATATATGAATAAGATAGTCTGGTTGCTTTGATTAAATTAGCTGTGTGACAGGGGAGCTGAAGTGAGCTTGATACATCCAGTTTTATTTTGTCAAAGTCAATGGGCAGTCCTGAAACAAGTGGGAGATATTAATTTAATTAATCCTTTACTGGGGAACAGGTAATTGATTATATGTGTTATTTTAGCTACCATTATTCACAGCCCAATGATATTCATTTAAATAACCAGTGATTCAGGTGTAATGGGCTGTGACCCTGAAGAAGAATGCTCACTGGTGTAGGAACTGGTATTTCAGAGGAGGAATGGAGTGTGGATAGACAGGGCAGTGACCTTCAGGCAGTGTCTTTATGAGCATTTTATTTTAGAGAAGAAAGGTGTTTTGGGGAAGTGATTGCTCCACCCTGGAGGCAATATTGAACAGGATGCCAGCAGGAACCTACAGCAATTTCTGGTCCACTTCGAGGCAAGTCCCCACCAAATTTTACTAGACCTGAATCCCTCCGGGTGAAGGGGAGATACACAAGGATACATGTGCCTTCTGAAGAAAAAGGTGAGAACAGGCATCTGCACAGTGGAGGGCAGGTATAATATCAGTGCAGGATGGGTTTATTTCACAGGCTGGCTTTATGTGCGAGCCTGCTGCAAATGTTTTCCCATTACCTGGCCATTTACAGCTTTTGTGACATGAAATCCTTGATTTCCATACTGAAGAAAAAGTCCACAAACCATTCAGATAATGACCAAAGGAATAAATAAAAATTCGTCAGCAAGTTAACTGTTTGCTCAGTGTTAGTGTCAGGAGCAGTAAAGGCTCTTTCGTTTACATTGCAATGCTAATCCAGCTTTCTAGTCTACATAGTAATTATATGTTTCTTATAACTAGGTCTATTACATAATTGCATTTAAATCATGAAGTTAAATCCTAAACAACTGTATTTAACCTATAACAAGATGCAATTAACAATATAAATAGTCCTGCAATTAAATGGGCAACAATTATTCTCTCTGTGAACAGACTTTTTTGGATGCTTAGAAAATGTAATTTTAGAGGCGTTATCATTTTATTGTTATGTCCTCAATTTTTGTGAATTTTAAAAGGTCTGTTAGTCAAGTTTGGAATGTTAAAGTCCTATTTTCAGTGACAGTGAAGGAGCTTTTGGTCTCCTGCTCCAGATTTTCTCTGCTTACTACACTTGAAGAGAAAACAGAAAATGTATTCAGTTCCTTCACAGATCTTTTAACCCACTGCTAATTTTATGTTCAAGGTAGGGATACACTACTTCTCAGCATGCAGTGATTCTCAGATTTATTTGTCTTAAATTGGTATTTATTTAAGGAAGATGAAATCTTCTGGTAATTTATCTTCTGAGTATAATTGGCAATCTGCTGCTGTAAGCCAGCTATGGAGTGGAAATAGCTTTAGTTTTTATTTTTTTATCTACTACTCTCAGGAATCAAATTAGATGGCTAATAGAGTGGTCAAAATAACAGAAAATTTGTTCTTAGTTGCTTAATCAGATTTAAAATAACCATGTTTGAACCCAAATATGCAATTGAGAAGTTATTTAAATGTTGCATTATTTTGTAATTATACATAAAACATAGCCTCATCATTTTTAGAGAGGGGAGGATTCATTGTACTAATACTAGTTTATGAAAATATCTGAACGCACAAATTCAATTTCTCTTGTACAAGACCACTTGTATTTAGAGACATATTCACAGTCATTAGCAACATATTAGATGAATTAAAATCTGCTGTGTTTTTTTAATTGTTGCTTGGCAAATGCAACAATATTAATGTCTGAAATGTTAATGTCTGAAATGGTATGGATTTAATTATGTTAAACTTGTGTTCTTGAAAAACCAAGTTTCTCTCTAATTGCCTTATTCTCAACTCAATCTCTGTGTATCAGGGTTAACACTTTTTTTTGTTCAAGTCAGCTACCAAGAATATTTTCTCCTTGAGATTTTTTAATCTCTTAGTCTTCAAATATAAGTACAGTCACAGATAATGGGAAATGTAGATTTCCACCATGCATAACAGCCTGATCGAAGCTGTTTGCTTGGCAAAGGGACATTGAGCTGAGGGAGTTGGTGTTAACAGTCAAATATCAACTGTTAAAAACCTTCTCATTAGGAGCTAAAAATGACTGACCAAGAGATAGAGCTACCCAGTGTTTACTGGAATGTGTGAAGGTTTATTAACATTGGCATGGGGATAGTCCTACTTGTCTAGACATTTAGAAGAATCTACTGTGTCTGGACCATGATTTGTGGGAGCCTTTCCCCTTTGTAAACAGTATTCTGTTCTCAGTGATAGACATGGCTCCAATTACTCTGCAATATTGGCCTGGAGCTTCAGCTGGCTTTGATAGAAACCTGCTAGTCACAAATATGAGTGTAAAACTATTGATCTTTTTTTCATTCTCTTTGAGCTAGGGTTTTGGAATAAGGTTTCAGAAATCTCATGGAAAAAAATTACTTTTCTGATAGTATCATTCCAGAATTTTTTAATTTATTGCTCTTTTATATTTCTGGAAGAAAGCAATGTGTATGCCTCAAGGAAGAACATTTCCTAAACTACTGCATAACACTTCGTGTCCTAGGCACAGTTGCTTCTTTTCCATGATGTCATAAAATGGTTAGTAAATACAGAATGCAGAAAAAGTCCAGAACCCCTTGTTATTTGCCATTCATCTTCTTCCTTGCTTTAATTTCTGCAGGCATCTTCTTGATAATCTTTACCAGCAAATGACTGCTTTCAAAACTTCTGTACACTAAAGGACTACAAACATATACTTTCACTTGCTGTGTAGGTATTTAATGCTGTTTCTCTATTCTAAGCCAGACAAGTGCTTTTCAGCTTAAATATAGTATCCATGATGGATTGCCAGTGCCTATTAAAGTAAAGTCATAGTGTCATAGCAATTTGTGACAAACCAGTACGGCCCATTTGACAATAAACCTTTTGCTGTGGAGAGCTGGAGCAGTTTTAAACCTGGCTTGCACACAGTTCAGGGGGGATAGTGCAGTTATAAAGCATTGCAGCCATCTTTCTGTGATGTGTGCCTCAAAACAGGTCACAATCTCAAAGAATGGGGTTATGCCTGTTACTTACTGTCCAGTAAAAATCCACATGGAGATGTATAGAAACACTGGTATGATTGTACTTAAATATACATAGACCAGGGGAAAAAATCATGTGATAAACGGAACATTTTCAGAGCTGTGGAATTAGCAAAACCTTTGATACGGTTTCCCATGGTAAGCTTCAGAAGAAGCTCTCAGAGCATGGATTGGATAGGAGCATCCTGTGTTGGGTTAGAAATTGGTTGGATGGATGAGCTCAGAGAGTGTTGGTAAACAGTGCCACCTCCAGCTGGCAGCCAGTCACTAGTGGAGTCCCACAGGGATCAGTGCTTGGCCTGACACCGTTTAATATCTTNCCACATTGCTGTTTACAACTCCCTGAAGACAGGTTGCAGTTGGGTGGACGTAAATCTCTTCTCTCAGGCTGCCAGCACCAGAAGGAGAGGACCTGGCCCTAAGTTGTGCCAGGGGAGGTTAAGACTGGATGTTAGGAAGAGCTTTTTCACAGAGAGAGTGATCCCTCTGATGACTTGTGTTGGTTTTGTTGGTTTACTTTTTTTCCAGAAGTGTTTTTTAATGCAAATGTATATAATGTTCTCCTAAACAGAAAAGTAAGTTTCAGGAAGTGGACCCCTTCACTCACTCGAAACATTTTCAGTTGCTGTAATTCAGTCAGCTCTACTCACCAGTTTTTCCACCATGCGAGCTTAGGAGGGGGTTCTTGTGCCCATGAGAGACCAGTCAGCTTGGGAGGGCCCTTATGTCATGATGAATTTCTTTTGCTGTAATAAAAGCTGCAAATTTAAGGGTCAGGGAAGTTTTAAATATGGACCCCTTGTTACCATCTCCTTTCTTTGAATGATACCTGGCAATACTTTGTGCTTTTGCAATTTTGCTATCAAAATGGATGGTGTTTTATGGCGAGTACATCTCATGGAAATAGACTGCACATCTCACGGTGGAAGCAGTTAGTCAACGAAATGCACTCTGGCACTTGGTGTAGAGATTGTAATTATTTGACTGGTGGCCAGCCTAGGTAGCTCTCGGGAGCCATAAATAGTATTTAGAGGTTGCTGTAAAAGCTTTTTAATTTGTTACACCAGAGTTCATTTACATTGTACACCATATGTCATGGCAAAAGCACCCTTTCTTTGTAGAACATTATGCACAACACAATATGTTATAAACACAACTTTTTAATGGCCTCCAGAGTAGCTGTAGATGGCTCATCCAGGAGGCTGCTCAAAGATGGATCTGTTACGTGGCTGGAAATCTGAGGTCACTTCGTTTTAGCTAATGAAATGAGTCAAGATTCACTCTGTGTTTCAGATGAGAACATGGCCCACTAGGAGTTTAATCTCAATAATGTGAAGTCATTCATTACAGATTAATGCACAAGCCGTTACTATAAGTGGAGAATCCATCCTCTGGGAGCAGAGAAAGACCTCAGTTTGAAGGGAGTAAGTCTCTGGTTGAACCTGAACCCACTGCTGTGCAGACGATGTGAAACAAGGCATGCAACTCCAGCAGTGTATTGGGTAGAGCTCACACCACATGTAAGGTAATTAGCTGTGGTCCAGGACTACATGAGTGTACTCTGTGGTTTCGTCACTTCAGTTCAAGAAGCTGAAATCAGGAGAAGGGCAAAGAGAGGCTACCAAAGAATAGAGTGCATATTTTCAGGAAAAGATGAAAAGAGCTTAGCTGGCTTAGCAGTTGAAGGCTGCAAATCGAAGGCTGAGAGAAGATAGGATTATTCTAAATAAATGCATCAGAGAGGATTAAGCATGAGGGAAGAAGAACTTTATAAAATGAAGGACAAAGATGGTAGAGAAAAGAAATATGAGGTACAGTACATTAGTAAACAGTCTAGCAATTTAATGATTATTAAGCTTTTAAGGGGTAATTTCCACTTACCCCTCCAAGATGTTGACTATGTGAATGAGATGGTAAATGCAAAATATGCACTAACCTCATAAAAAATAGGTAGCATAGTGATGTTCAACACCCCAACCATGCAGCTATGCTAAAATCCAGAAATATAAAGAATACAAGAAATATAAGGCATCACCTAAAACAACAGAGAAGCAGAAACAGCCCTTTTATTTATAGTTTAAACACAGAATTTTTTTATTCTCTTGCAGAGGAAATGTCAGTTCATCAAGAAACTCTGGACTACTTAGGGTCTATTTCGCCTATCTGCGTCGTCTCAAGCCAAATGAGCAAAGAAAGTGTTAGAGATTTCACTCTTAAAACTCAATTTCAATTGGTTTTCCTTTTTTAGGATCTCACATTGATTTTGCGCCACTCTCTTTCTCCCACTTTCTATCTTCCCAGTTATTTCTAGCTTTTAGTGGCAGATACATTATATTTTTATGTCTTGGTTCAGGGCCCAGGCTTCTTTGGGGGTTCCCATAATGCTAATAAGTATCCTTCTTTGTTGTCAGTATATTTCTGTACACTTGTATTTGTCTCCATCTTTGTTAAACAACTTTGATCCTCAAGTCTACTTGATTTTCAGAAGATTGGTAACTTTCTGAAGCAACAAGAAGCTGTGTTCTTTTAAAGTCAATATTTCTTTAGTGTAATTCTGCTCCAACCTTTGTTACAGACAGAATAATCCTATTTGGACCTGCCAAATAAGATATCAGAGGGATAAAACAAAGAAAATAAAAATATGTTCTGTTTACATGGAATCACATCCCTTCATGAGCTGTAGGGATTTTGAGGCCTTTGCCAGTTAACTGCAATCAGACTCATGAAACTTTTAAGCACAGTTTGTGTTTTAGAGAAACAAAAAAGCTGTTCATGAAGTCAACCCACTATGTGAGATTGGGTATTCTGGTCTCAATGTCTTTTATTTTGTTGTTTTGCCTCCCTGTAACTACTTGTCAAGTTTGAGCATTAGCTGCCTTCTTCTAAGAAATTATGAGAATATTTTTCTTATTTGCCATCTGTGCCCCTGGGCAGTATTTACATGTGAATGGAACTGAATAACATCACTGGAAAAACTGTTTCCTTTTTACCAGTCTTACATGGCTTCATTCTTGTATGTCTTGCCACCAAAACTTGCTATCTCCTGAGATGAGGCAATGCCCCAAGAACGTCTTCCTGCCAGGGCAGTGAATTGGGGGGCAGAGAAGTGTGGTATCTCCAGACACAGAGGCACTGCTCCAGAAAATAAAGGAGTGTGAAGACCTGAAACAGAAAACATGCTGAAGGACTGATATTTGCTACTGTACAGTCTCCTACGTTCTCTAAATCTCCATGTGAGAAGGACAGCTTTTCTGCCTTTGCAGATGTGAGCAGGAGGTGGGAAAGCAAAGGCTCTATCAGCTTTAGTGTCTCCCTATGGCTAGAGGTCACCCTGCACATGACCCATCCTCTGTCTAAGACTGCATGTTACGTCCATTGGTTTGGCTGTTTCTATAAAACACTTCTAACAGGTTGTAGAACAAGGATTTGTACCATAATGCCTTGCAAGAACTGACTGTACCTTCAAAGACAGAAGTGGCTCTGATCATCCTCATATGCTAACCAACTTCTTCTAAAAGTTCCCTCCCTGTAGAAAAGGCTTTTGTTGAAATGCAAGGACTCTCTCCAGGGAATGTGTGGCTCTCTTCTTCCAAATCAGGGAAATAATTAACTTCCATGATCTCTCAACCATGCTGTGCTTCTCACAACACTTTGAAGGAGCTTGTTAGATACACATAACTTACCATGCTCATCCCATGTTAAACCCATCAATTGCTAAATCCACCTTTTCAAGCTGGAGATGGAGCCAGAGTGGGTCAGTCATGTGGAGCAGGTGTGGCTTCCCACTTTCATTAATTTAGTTAATTAGAGCTCCTCTTCAACAGCATCAATCTTTTGTGTGTCTTATGCAGTAAGTCCCTGATTTATAAATCCAATTGCTGAGGCTAGTTGATGATCAGTTTTGAAAATTCTGTGCTTTTCTTCATGCATGTTGACTCCATCTGACTGCCCACTCAGCCAATCAAGTCCAATTTGTATTATAATGAGCTTTTGGAGATGTGATGAAGTTTGAATGCCAAGAGCTGGCAAGGAATTATGGTATTTCCCAACTTTGTGATTTTTTTTCCTTCTCCAAAGTCCTCATTGCTGTAGCTCTAAACAGATTTTGATTGTATAAGGAAGGAATATGCAATTAGTAAAAGTATATAAATATTTACTGAAGGAATATGACTGTTAGGCTACTTATAAGTGATGAAAAAAGGATGTTGTGTTTTGATTTGGAAAACGGGGAGTGGTATGTTCAAGGACTAAGTGCATTTAGGTCAAATTTACAGATAATTAATAACTACCTTTGCTTTCATACAGAGCTCAGGAATACCTTTTTACCTTGGCTTCTCTAACAACTTGATCAGTCCTCAAAATTCATTGATATGTAGATTTTTTCTTTTTTCCACAAATACTGTTGGAGTCCTGAAATGCTCTGCTTAACCAAAGTTTTCACATGTGTGAATTGGATTCTGAAGGGGAAATCCCATAGAATCAAGACCTGAAATGTAGCTGTTGAAGTAAAATGGTTGGCATCTGTGGTTTTTTGTATGCAACATCAAGTAATTTAAAAGAAAAGTATAATTTCATATGAAACTTCTTCCATTGGTTTATGCCTTGAAACTCTGAATCCTTGCACACATGTTCATTCTAATAAGTTTATAGTTTTTTCACTGCTAGTGTTAATTTTTTACTTTTTTTCTTAGTATTTTTGTATTGTTTGCAAATCTCCTTTCTGGATTTTAGCAACATTTTCAGAGAAATGCCTACATTATATGCGTGTTTGAAGTCAAGAAAATCTGTTGCATAAATGCAATTCCTAAGTTTATTCTGTAGCTTTTCACAGATTCACAGATTGTTGTGAGTTGGAAGGGACCCACAAGGATCATCAAGTCCAACTCTTAAACCACACCACTGCCTACCCGGCAGGAATCGAACCCTGGTCTACCTGCATGGCAGGCGGGGACACTCACCACTGTACTAAAGTGGATTTCTAAAACAATCACTCTTGAGATGCCCATCTCACATCCCCACACATCATGACCCCGGTGTGATTTGAACACACAGCCTTCTGATCTGGAGTCAGACGCGCTGCCATTGCGCCACGAGGTCAGGGATAAAATAGTAATAATGATAAAAGACAACAGATATATGGAACATTGTAGTTTAGGGAAATATCTCTTTCAGTCACGTTATTATTTTACCTTTTTTAGGGTTATTATCATACTACAGCATTAAGGAAGCCAGATTTCAGCCTTTGTTTTTGTTGGTTTTAAAGGTGAATCCTGCAGTATCTCTGTGAAAACACACAGATGTAATGAGAAGCTTTAATCTAGTAAACCACTTAACAGACCTAGGAATATTTTGACTGATGTGATTATTTTTTCCCAGAATAAATAAATAACAAGGATTGTAATCACAAGGAAGTCTGTTGTCTTTGGTAAGTGTCTAATTTCCAAGTGGGTAATTTTAGAGGTAAGCACAATGTTCAGAGCTTTGCAGACCTGCTTACCACGAGTACTCCTCCATTTCCATGAGTCAAATTCTATATGCACTGGAACCATCTGCAGTGGTCCCAGTGCAGCAGCGTGGATTGTGCCTTACGAGGCCATAGGAAAGCTTTGGTGACTCCAGTAGCTCTGTGTGCTACGAGGGGCTGATCCAACAATGGAGCACTGGATGAACTGTGGCGCTACTGTGAGAAATAACAAATCCGCTCAGATGCTTGATCAGCTAATGTTCAGTGCAGGGGTGATTTCACAAATGGAGGCCAAGGCCTTTTGCAGGCAATATGACAGGAAGCGGGATAATGTAATGTGGCAGATGCTGCACGGAGGGGAATTGGGGTCATTTTGTATGCCCATGTATAATGCAACCTTATGCCATAATTAAGACACTGGATAGAAGCTGTTGAGAAGGATTAGCCACTGATCCATACATTTTATGTTTCTGTTTATTTAAGATAAAGCTTCATGCTGGTCTGATTTTTTTTCCTTCTAATATTAAGCCCCTTTAAAACTTTAATTTCCTTTATTTTCTTTGTAGATCTCTATTTTTTAATGTCTCTATCTCTGTTTAGGTAAAAAGGATTTCAAGAAGGTCGCTTGGCTTTAGAAGTTGGCCTATAAAGCAGGACAGAGATCTATTGAATGTAATGATAATTCCCGTGATTCATGGTAGCACTATCCCCAAGGGGAAGTATGTTTCCCATTTTCAGGGAGAAACAGAGTATATGAAGGTGATTGTATGTGCTTTCTTTTTAAATAATGAGGTTCCCCATGAAAACTAGGCACTGCTGCAGAAATAGTCTTCCCTCAAAAACCATGATTTTCTATCACTAGTCAGCTATGACTGAAAATGCCTTCACACACAGATCCTGAAGAGAAAAATGGGGAAATGTGAAACTACTCTAAAGAAGGAAACTGTGGACTGAAGGTCAGAACAGACATGAACTTTTCGAACCCCTGTTGAAAGTGATCTTTGATAGAGGAGAGAAAGCACAAGCAGAACCAGGTTGCATTCAATTATTCAATTAATTTCTATCACTGTTTATTTCAAATCTTCAAGGTGGTGCTTAGGAACAAAAGGTTGGGGTAACCATCTGTTTCAAAAGTGTGGCAGTGAAAATGAAATGATCAATTGGTATCAGAGGTAGACTTTTCATCTGAAAGTGGAAAAAACGCAAAGATATAAAACCCTGTGGTCAGACCCCTTAGAGTTCAAGTGTATTTGAAATTATCTTGATTTTTTTCTAGCAAAGGAAAAATAATCCTACTTTACTGTCTTTACGTTTTTGTCTATGCTGTTTTCTTGCTCTCAACAAATCTCCATGTATTTCTAAGCTAGATTGTTCAGCCTTATCAATTTTACACTTGTTTGGACCTTTATAATTTCCATAGTACTTCTGTGAAGCTGATGGTCTTTGAAGACCATCATTGTCGAGTTTTGAAGAGAGGAAGAGAGGGGTTTGGGACATTTAGCTTGGAAATTATTTTCCTCCCTTTTTGAAAAAAGATGTGAGGAAAAAAAACCAACACCACTCCCTTCCCCCCCCCAACCCCCCCAAAAAAAAGATCTATGTGAATCTGTTCTTGAAAGCTAGATAATATCACTGATGATTAAATTATTTCTAGTTTTCTGTGGTGGGTAGGACCAGAGTCCAATTTGCTCAAGAGATGGAAACTAAACACATGGACATCTTCTTGGACAACTTGCATGTAAGGGAGTTAAAGATTTGTCTGTACTATTGTGTCTGTTTCCTTTCAGAGGTTGCATAGTTTTGGTTAGGCAAATTCACCATCTGGGAGAGAGTCCTTCTTGTCACTCAGCTGAAACAAGGCTTAGAAACACAAACACACAATTCCACTGGAAAAACCACTCTCAGAACCAAAGCTGTTACAAATAATCTGGCGTGCCATAAAAATTTCACCAAGAACAAGCAAAATTCAGTTGAGACACTTTCGTAAGCATAAAATGCAATACTTCTGATTTTAATTTTTTTAAACTCATTTCTATTGAATGCCTTTGTATCTCTCAGTGCCTCGAGTTCAGAAAAGATACCACCATTCATATTTATGAGGAGTAATTTGTATCAATTCATAATTATCTTGTGCAAAATTAATTATCTCAGTGCATAAGTAAAGTGAAATATTCAAAAGGCAAAATGAAAGGGCCATAATAAAAACATTCATCCTTCAGCCTACACCACAGGGCCTTGTCTAACCTGGAGTCTTGAGCTATAAGACCAGTAACCGATCTACTTGTAGGTAAAAGTCCAAATTTCAGTTGTTTCCAACACAAGCATTTTTCCAGTCCTGGATCCTTTTAAAATTGATTTGAAATAGATTTATCTGGGTGTTTTTGAGGCTGCCATTTCTAGAATATGTAGTCTGAGAGCTGCTGACACCTGAGGAAAATCAGCTTTAAGCGAGCTAGCCAGTACATTTCAGCTTGTACATCTTCTCTTCCTCTCTTCATCTTGCCTACCTGTATGCTGCCGTAACTGTTCCAAGCACTACTATTAATAGTGTTTTCCAACAGACTAAGTCATTTCCCCGCCATGGTCATTATGGAGAGTCAGTGACCTTTAACAAATGAAAGCTTGAGGCAATGCTGAATGAATCTGTTCCCTGCAATGAAGGCAAACTCCGATTATTAATCACATTAAGCTTTAACCATTGCTTTTAATTGCAAATTTGTTTTTCTGGGGTTTTGTTTGTTTTGGTTTTTTTTACCATTACACCCAATGTCATTGATGAGAGAAATGTGATGTTTTGAGCTATTACCAGTTCTTTTTTTGTTCTTAACTCCTCACTCAAATCCCAAGGGATGCATGAGAAAGTTGACTAAAATTGGGGGGGCGGTTAAAATTGGTTTTGTTTCCTCTCTGAGTCATGGGGTTGCCCCTGAAGAGAGGGGTAATTATATCAAACTCTGTTAGTTTGATAATTTTGAGATATGAAATGTGTGTTATGCAGACTATGAAAATGGTCATCTCTACATCTGGGTGACTGTACAATAGAATGTAAAAATAGGTGAACTTAGGAATATAATCCGGCCCGGAAAAATGGCCATCAAAAGGCAAAGTGTCCCAAGGCATCTTCCTCTGGAGACTTTCTCTAGACATGTGGTGAATTCACAACATTCTTTTGAGGTAGAAATAGAATTCTGCCCTACCATTCTTGGCAAGAGCAAAAATGGGGAGGCACAAGGGCTATGTTCAGGGAGTGGAGAAAATGCTTTAGCAATGACTTTGAATGACTAATTATCTTAATTTTCTTACATAGGCCTTAATATATCTCAGCACATGAAAACACATATTCAGACATCTAAAGGCAGACAGCCCCAGAAGGAAAGAACTTAAAAATCAATGTGTACCAAAGGAAAGTTCAGGCCACTTGGTTGTTTCTAGTTCAGTTAGTGGGAATGGAAGTGGACATTCCTAATTTTCAGTAAAATGATACTAAGTGGAAGTCTGTTTGGCAAGGTGGTTTTTACAGCCAGAACAGAGGAAAAATTTGCAAAAAATTATGTATTTTTTGAAAATCAGAGTGAAGCACTGAGGTGACCATACCCTGAGCCCTTCAAGATTTTTGCCAACATTTAAAACTTCTTTATTTTAAAACTGTTACAATTATGAATTTAAGCCTGTATCTCAAGCACTGCCCTCCTAGCCCATTACATGTCAAAGTTACCTGCTTAATATTTTTCTTCTGAGAGCTGCCTTTCCTTTCATTTAGCCAAACAAGTTGTATGTCCCCAGCCATGATTTGGCTGTCTGCTGTTGGGTGTGCTTGATCCTGGTTTTGGGAGCTTCATGTTTGCTTATTCCCCTTTTGATAGGAGTAAGGTGCATGCAATAAGACATCTCCAAATCATTTTTAGTACCAGGCAATTTAAGGAAAAAAACGTAATAACTATTTAAACAGCAACTACATTTAGTAGTACAAATTTAAAAGGAAATGTTTTATAAGTACCTAAATAGTAGATTAGCTCCAAGAAGTTCACTGTCTGGCTCAGCCATTTAAAAATTTAGCAGGATATTTATATCACTGTCTGTTTTCCTCTACATGGTCTCCAAAGAACAGACTCTTAATATGGGGACAAACCTATTTCTCACATTTTTTGCTGAGATTTCATTCAAAGAAAATTTTCCCTTCTCTGCTTAGGAATATACATAATAGAGTTCATGATTTACGGGATTAAAGATAGCAATTGGCTTATTTCCCTAACAAGATAACGGTTACCAGCA
>WEKX01010217.1:100572-132520 GCA_013390025.1 Pitta sordida | reverse complement strand
GTCTTCTGTTACACCTGCCTCCAGGAAAGGGAGTTTGAGGATCTTAAAATAGCAATTTATGCTCCTACAACTTAATTTATGTGCAATTCCTGTCAAAGAGTGTTGGTGCTGTTGGGAGTGTCCCCTACATTAATTAGTTTGGTAAAGATTTACAGAATCANTGTGGTGCTGTGGTTATAGCAGAATCATGGCTACCTTTAAGGCAGGTTTGTACAATCATTGAACATCTCATTATAGAGGTAATTTTGAGGGTGTCAAAAAACCCCCAATTTGTCAGTCTCTGTCTCTGCAGATGCCAATTTTGCAAGTGTGGTCCCAGTTTAATGAGGGAAATAGTAGGAACTCANAACCTGTTACCTAACCTCTTGCCATCATGGACTCTGTGAAATGCACCAGATAGCTCTGTGGTAGATGTTTTTGTCTTTCCAATCAAGAGCTGGAAAATCAAATCTGATTCATTTTTTTTCCTATTTAATGTTCCTTTCAACCTGTCGCATATTGCAAGGAACTATTTATGTCAAAGAGCCATAGTTACATTCACAATCACTGGGTTTGGGTTTTAGAAATGTTTTCAGTAAGCATGTCATCTGTCTGGCTTGTGAGGCTTTGAAAGAGAGAGATCTTTTGTCTATGGTAAAAGTAATATTTGCATTATGGAGGCTAAGTGTAGTGTATTAGTCTATGTCCAGTTGGTATACAGCACTGGTAAGTTTATTGATCTCAAGATGAGATAGAAGGAAATGACAAGAAAACTGATGAGAAAAGAATGTGGAACTGAGGAAAGAAGATTTCTTTACTCCTTCTGATTATTGCATAAGCTGTGAAGGAGAAGTCTCTTACAACAGTACTAGTGAGCAATTAGCAGGGAAAAAGAGTAGAGAGAATGTGGTGTGGAAAGTACTGCTGCCTGCCCAGTCTAACACAAGCTCTGACTTTGCCTGTCTTAAAACAAACTGGAAAATTATGTAGAAATCACTCTTACTGACTGTTTGTTTGAAAAAACAGAAGGAGAAGAATTCGTCAAAGAAAATCTTTAATGGCAGTATAGAGGGTCCTCTTTCTAAATGTGCTTCTAAGCTCCTGATGGCAATAGGGGGAGAGAAATGGGGGTGAGAAGGGAAGGAGCAGAGAGGGAGTATTTCAGTACTACTGAAGGTGTGTTTTCTAATGTGAACAGGAAAGAGTGTTGTCTGCTGTCGAGTATATTAATATCAGCTTTACAGATTCGTATTTCCCTATACATTCACAGAATATTTTGAGTTGGAAGGGACCCACAAGTCATCAAGTCCAGCTCTTAAGTGAATGACCCATACAGTGATCTAACTTGCTGTCTAGGCTTTATTAGTACTATGCTCTAAAAACTGACCTAAGGACTCTCAGATTCTTCTGAGAAGAACATGTTGTTTATCTGTTTGGAGGTGCTACATAGGAGAGGAGACATTTTCCTCTGGTGGTACTGTTTTCTGCATGAGGAGCTCTAGTACTACTCTGCACTTTTATGTTACTATGTAGAGTGGGTTTGAGATGTGTATATGACTGAAATCTGGAAGGAGAGAAAGAGATTGGAATGGCAGCCATGAATGGTGCAGACCTGTATCCATGACACACAAATGAAAGGTTCAAAAAGCAGTAAGGACCACAATCTTCTGAGAGTCACAGGTTGTACCCTACTTCTGCAACACGTGTGCCTGCACACAAACCACTGCAGATGGGCATGTCCTAAGAACAGCTCTCAGAGACAACAATATTGGCAAAGTTGTGCTTTTCCTGCACTTCTCTTTCACTTCTGCTTTCCCCACTGAAGTTGATTCATTCTGCTGCAGCTTCAAACAGAAGCATTAGAGCCTTTTAGGCTGAATTTTGAAAGCTTGTTGGAGAAATGTTTCCAGTTTTCACTCTTGACAAATCACTCCTACTTGGATCTTCTTGTATTCCTGAAGGAGTTGTGAAGACTGACGGCCGGTGGTCTTGTAGAAGTGGGAACTCAAACTTTATGCCCCTGAAAAAAAAAAGATAAATTTGTAGGTTTAGCTTAGTGAAAAACTCAAATTCTGTAAGATCCTCTGGCATTTGGCTCAAAGTATTTGATGGTTTTTCCTATGGAAAGAAAGTATCTTAATTTATGTCTGGAGGTGTCCGAAATTGATTAGTTGTGAGCATTTTTACTCCCTCTGAGACTAGTTTTATTTTGCTCCTGAGAACCATTTATACAAGCAGGAGAGCATGCGTGTCCTTGAATTATTTTTGTTTAGCTACTATCTCTGAAATATTTCTATAATTGTTCTAAATATGTGACCTGCACAAAATGCATGTGTGAATACTGCCACTTTAGCACCTTAATAACTGAGGAGGACAGAAGACACTTTCTGCTGCATCAGATATCCTTGACGTCCCCCTTCACCTCGTTGGTCACTGTCAGTTCAGATGAGTGTCAAGACTCAAACCTCTCAGAAGGTTCTGGTGTTTTCTAACATTCTATTCTCATCAGACTTTAGCAGTTTTTTCTTTTTCATACTAAGATGGTCAATACTGTATTTGAGAATCTGCAGTTCTTCATAGTTGTCGTTAAAGAGTGATGAATACAGGCCAAAATACTGTAAAGTTAATGAAAACCTTTGCATTGATTTTCATACTTTCCAGTGTTCGTGTTGTGTGTTCATCTCAATAGAGGTTGAATCAATCGCCTCAGAATGCTCTTTAAGATCAGCCAAAAGTAGAAATAAGGTACCATGGAAACAAAAGGCTCAAATGTAATCCATGGATGAGAATCTTGTTGTAGATGAATTTATTTAGGTGACTTTCATATAAACACAAATATAAAAAAAAGTATGTCAATCTAGGTGTTAATGTAATATTGTATCTTTTTAATCAGGCTGGTAATTATTTTATTAGCAACTGCAATAAAATATTGGTTCCAGTGTCTCCATTAATCCATATAACTTTGGTTCTGTAGTTTTTTCATTTGTAATAATTTAGTAAAATGTTTTACTGGACACTTTCCCTCTAACTACCCTAGGATAGGAAACAAAGTCACTGTGGAAATAGAATTATTTTTTCCCCCAGTGCCATTTCTTCTAATTCAATCAATTACGCATCATGTGATAGCCTCTGGTTTTATTATATATTTTATATATTAATATAAACAGTTAATACTTTCTTGAAGAAAAATTTCTCCCCTACACTTCTAAGACTCTAAAATGACTGTTCATAATATTAGCTCATTAACACATAGTCATATTTCTGAGTGGATGGGATACAAAAGAATCCCAGTACCTTTTGATGGGGAAGAGCAAAGCATTCTTGTTTCAGAGAGAGGCTGCCCTATTTTGGAGAAGCCAGAAACTTGAAAAAAGTCAGAGGAATGGCTAGATACAAAGGAGGATACAGAAAAAATAAAATATGAAAAAACTTGCTCCTTCACCTGTTTACCTTGCACACACGCTTATGTATTAAGATTAACAACACGGATACATAATTAGCCTTGTACAAATCTTTCCAATAGTAAATGACTGATTTCCCCCTTCAAGCAGTTGAAGTCAAAACAATGTTTTGACTAAATATGCTGACCACTTACTACTATTTTTGACTGTGAAGTATGTGTTTAGTCTTTCAATATTGTCAGTAGTACATTAGCACAGAATCTGCTCATGCCTTCCAATTCCTTTTCTTCTAGAAAGTCAGAGTAGCTTTACCAGATCCCCAGTAGCAACTGTGTAGTTGCATGTTAATAAATGTATAATTATTAAATATAAATTAAATACTGAATAAACATCTGGAAAATACATATTCAGCTTGATATTCTAAAATCTGATGCAAATCGTGAGTGATATTTCCCATGTATTTAATTTCCTTGGAAATATTAAGCTTGTTCTTTAATTCCTCTTAGTGCTGAAGAAACCTGCTGGAATCCAAACTATCTACAGTAACAGCATGATAAATATGGAAGCAAAGATATTAACCAAAGTCTAACTGGTAGACTTTTGGCATAGTGTTTATGGTATGCTCGTGGTTGTCAAAGCAGGGAAAGCAGTGGTTAATGCCCGATGTAGCAGCTAATTTCTGTCACATGGATATTTGTCTGGGAAATCAGCCTGGGTCTCAGCCAGCTGGTATTGCATGGTTTCACTAACTTTGCAGCTCTATTAGTCTGCAGTCAGAAGTGCAGACATGGCCTTGACAAGCATATGATTCCATGCTGCACTGGCTGTCCTGGGTAGGTTTTCTATATTTAACAAATGAAAATGTCTCTAGGGTTCATCAAACACATACTCAAGATATCACAAGCTGCAGCTGGCAACCGGGAGCTCTGCAGTTCAAGGTGAATGGGACACTAATTCACAAGTATATAGGGATATAAGCATGCACAACACCCACTTTCTGAGCAAGTAGGAAAATGATTTAATAGCCAAGAGAAGGAGGGCTGTTCTTCAGCTGCCTCCAGCTCCCCTGCACCTCTCATTCCATCATCTTCCTGCTGGCTTCCACAGCAAGTGCCAGAGCGAGCTCCTGCAGACACAGCTGTGAGCACTAGGGGAGCCTTGCATGGTTGGCTGGCACGGGGAGAAATCCAGGTTACCCCTGGAGCAGGGAGTGAGATTCTGCATTGCTTTGTCCCCTTGTAATGTGGCAAAACCACTCCACAGCCCCAGGTTACAGGAGCTATGCTAATGCCAGAAAATCTAGCATAGAGCAAAACTCAGCTGAAAACAGCCTGTCTTCTGGTATCAGCAGAAATTAAGAGTAGAAGAGAAGATAGGACTGAAAATTGCTAGAATACTGAGTTGAATAATAACCAGGGAAAGATCCTTCTTAAAATGGGAAAGAGTAGGATTAATGTGTATTTTACCAAGAGATAACACTTTTGCAATTACTATTAAGTATCTAGAAGTTCCTAATTCAGAATATGGATAATTTATTGTAAATCTTTCCACTGGCTGCCCTATTTTCTGTAACTCTTGGCTGTAAATTTAATAGTTGCAGGAAAAATTTGGTTCAATGTGTGTAGCACCACAGTCTTCTCAAATCTTTTCTTCTTTATAACAGCCATTCTTTCAGGACTCAGAAGCACATTTTATTGGTTAGGAATCCCATCTGTATAATTTTGAGTTATCCAAGATAAGCCTGGAGGATAAAATTAAAAGCCAAGTTTGATGAGGTTAGTTCTTAACTTCCTTGTCATTTGGCTATCAGGGACACTGATTCTTTAGATGACTTTATGTCTGACAGCCCATATTGCTAGTAAATCCAAAATTAGTGACTTCGTCTTCACGGAGATCTCAAACTAACTTTTGTCTGAGACTTTTCAAAATGTAGGTTACACAAATTCACCTGTGGTTCAATGGCTTTGCTGTCTCCTCCACAACTCAGCTTTTCATTTTTACCCTGATCATTCTCCGTGGCTTTCCTACTATTACAATACATTCTTTTTAGTTTGCAAGCAGGCATTGGCACTGGAAGCCAGGGAATGTGAAAGCTTCATGCATCACAGAAGCAGCATAAGAAGGAATAAGTTGCTCAGATGCCAAAGTGGTAGTGAGTCTAACCAAAAGGATGGTACAATTACCTGGGAACATTCAGGGAAATCTGCTGAAAGTGACAGGCTCAAGTCCTGTACATATGGAGAAAAGTGAAACTGCCTTACAGTAGGGAAAAAGATAGTAATGGATGAAGAGTACAGCTACAATCGTGCTTCAAGATTTTTTTTATGATGTACTGTTAATTAAGGAGACTGTTCTACACTTTTAGGCTTCTTTCATAAACCAGGAGTATGTATATAATTTTTACTTTTCACAGGATTGTTCTTAGACACGAAACCAAAATGCTTTACAGATAGGAGCTGAGATTTATTCATGTAAGCTTGAATCTTCAGGCCTTGAAGAGCAACTGCCCTGAGGAGAATTAGACAGTCCTCCATACATAAATATTGACCTCTGGTAAAGCCTGGCATTGTCATGGTGGTACAGCACATGCACACACCTGAGTTGTGGATACGAGAGAGAGCCGCATCAACCTCCTGAGTTTGAGGCGAAGATGAATTTTAGTCCGCTTGATGCAGTTCCAGTTTTGTCCTGCTGAGGTTTAATTAGCTGCACAGAAGTGCAAGCAGTGAAACTGCAAGACTGAGATGGTTGCTTGATAAACCTTTGGGTTGCTGGGATTAGGTAACAGGAATGACCCAGTGACATTACAGCAATTTTCTTCGTCAGAAAAACACAGCCATAATATTCTCGAGTTACAATACTGAGTTGCTTTTTACAATGTCTCTCTAGTTAACAGTAAAGTGCAAAAGTGGTGTTAACTAAGATAATAAGATAGCGAATACTGATGGAAATTTGATTGCAAATGAGCGATTTGAGTAGCAAATAAGAATTAGATACCCTAATGTGTTAACCAAATAAGAATCAGGAAACACTTGGGAAATTAATGTGTAAAGTAGACAAAATGAAACATTCAAGGCATGCTGGTCCCTAGATGTTTATTTTTCTTTTTCTTTCCCAGTTGTCAAGCCATAGGATGAAGACTATATGTAAGGGAAGAGATAGCCTATTTCTTTTGAAACAATTTTTTTCACAGGAAACAGTTTTTAATTTTAGAAATAAACTGCACCTGAATTTCCAGACCAAGACTCTAGTTCTTTTAACCACCTGAGACAGATATATTCATTCTGGCATTAGCACACATCAACCCCACACCTGAAGACACTTCCATAATGTTTCCAGCTATGTTACCCAGTTTGGTTTAGGATGCACTGCCTCATGAATACCTGAGACGATCTTCACAAACATAGTGTTCTTCATTAGAGATTTCATTAGCTGAATGTTTTCTTCAATAACCATCTTCTTAACTTTGTCCTGCTTGTGCTATGGCTGTTTTGAACCCTCTGAGGTACCTTGTCTCATACTCCTATTCATATCTTCAGATATCATGTCATCTTGGTAGCTAAGCAAAGCCAATGTCCTACTGTTGTAAGCACTGAATAAATGCTCAGAATGAGACTCTGACCTCCCTAAACAGATTGCAGTTTGAAGGGACCAGACAGAAAGAAAATTCTACCTTTGTGCTGTTGAAAGTAGGATAAACTGCATAGTACATAGGCTAACTGCCTCACCGCACATAAGAACCCTCTGTCAAAATGGACACTGCATGTAAACCTTTTGAATCTCAGTCAAACGTTGTATTTATTCTTCCATTGTGCATCATATGTTGCCCTTTGTCAGGGGTCTTTCTTCCTTAGAAAAAAAGCTGGGAGGAGTTTACTTGAAAATGGAGGCAAGTCATAAGGTTTAATTTGCAATTTCCCATTCTATGTTCTTTTCCTTTTTACTTAATAGTATATAAAAATTGCTTTAGAGCCTCTTAATGAATCCAATACTTTATGTAGTGTTGTAATTATTTTGATTCAAGTGTCTAAACCCACATATAATCTGTCTTTTACACAGTTTAAATGCAAGTGAAGCACTTATTTCTGCACTAAATCTTCTGCTCCTCCAACAGAAACTGATTTTAAAATAGGGAGGGAAAGGGGAAAAATAGGGTCATTAATATTCTTACAAGCTGTCAGCAAAGCATTATTATAAAAATAATTGCATTTTCAGCTAATCAAAGATGTGTTCTGGAGTACTTGGGCTGCAGGGCTGCAGGAATTATACATTCACAACTTAGATAGAGCTTTCAATAGCCATTTGCCTGAATCTTTCAAAGAAGTCAGGATATGCCATTCAGCACAACAGATTCTTATATTCTAAGCATGCTTAGACTGAAAGTTGCTTTATGAGATAACCCAGTCCTTTTTCTTCCACTTCTCTCAGTGCTGGTTGTCAGAGCACCAGGGGATGTTAATAATGGGTAAACTTAATTTAATTAATTGGATAAAATTAATTTAATCCATGGCAGATGTTCATTAGCAGGTGGATAACATAAATTTCATACTAACTATATTTTTTTTTAAAAAGTATTCTAGATGGAAGAATGATGTCCTCCCAAAGATGTCAAAACTGATCTAAAGAATCTATACCCAGAGTTGTTTCTTTTCTCTTTTATTGGGGTCAAAGAGATTATTTCAAAAACAAAGGCAAATAGGTCATTGCATACTCCATGGAAGTGTGACAGGAAAGGAAAACACCATAGTGCTGGGCAAGGCAAAATTATGAAGCTCATCTACCTTTCTGTGTTTAGCTCCCTCAACACTTGCACACCAGTATCGCGACAGTCCAATAGAGAGAAACTCCTCTTTGTAATTTCCTGGGCCCACCTAGACTTTAGAATAATTCTGTCACAGGATTCTGCATGGCAGCATCTCTGCAGTTACTTGTTCATTAATATTAATCAGAGATAAAAAAGTAATATATGCTGATCAGAAGTTCATTTCCCTGTTGTTTGCTCTCTGACAGTCTAACAGCAATGGTAATCCGAGCTTAACGGGCATTACAATGGAAATCCTCCAAATGAAACAGAGAGATTAGTGACTTCTCAACAGCTAACTATTCCCTATGATTGTTAAAGTGACACTTTCTACAGAAAGGGGAGTATACATTGAAGTTCAATGCTGCCACTTGTTTTCCTCAAGAATAAACTTTGTTGACAGTCCGCTCAGTCTGAAATGTTAAGCAGTAAATCTCTTTGAACAATAAGAGTTAATTTTACCTTTGTCATCGTTATCTTCAAATTAGCTTCTATAAGCAGACTTCCAAGATTTCTGTTTTGCATGTCTGAAGGGCTTTGCCAATGGTGTTCTTGCTATGCAGAGCAACATCCAGTGTATCAAAAAACCTAAAATATCTAATAACTGGATTGGAAAATCCCTTTCATGTGGTGTTAGAGCAGGAAGCAGATTCTTCTATGGAAGCAATGTAGTTAGCAGTATTACTGCTCTCTGGTCTTGTTACCTCCTCCTGGTAAAAGAAGGTAACAGTCATATGTTGTTCTCTTTCACATGAGACAAAATATGAGAGCACTGACGGTGAGCATTGCCTTGTGCTCTGCTCCCAGTATTCTACAGAGAACTGTAGAAACCCTACAGTTTTACATGAACTATCTAGACCCAGCTAGAAACTCCAGCTGAGACTGGTGCCTTATGGAGCCACACTTCTCCATGAGCTGACAAGTAGTGACTAAACAAGCCAGAAAGGATGATTCTTCCTTCTCTTCTTCATGGATAAGGCAAAAGTCATCTCTCAAACCAAAGACTCGAAAAATAAAGACATCAGGAAGTATTAAGACAAGAGATTCCCTCTGCAATGTCTCCAATGTGCTTCCTTGGCAAGCTGTGTGCTACTGGAGTCCTGTGAGCAGGAAGAGACACATGCAGGGCTCTGGTCAATGTGCATGGGGACATGCCCTTGCTGCACCACTGCCCTGTCCTGCCCCAATTCTCTGACTATTTAGTGGATTTGTTGGTCCACTGGAACGTGAAGCCAGTGGAACCCAGGACAGGAAATAGAAACAAGCATAAATTCAGGTAGTCAGGAGAAATCAGCTGCAAGCCTCTTCATTAATGGAAAAGATTCTCCAGGTCTGATTCTTTTGGGGTGTCTTGTTTTTTGCTTTTACCATACAGTTCCTTCCATTGCAGAGAGACATCAGTCCCTGAAGATCTGTTTCATGTAGCTAAGCTTAAGAAAGTTTCTGCACAAAGGTAGACATATCTTCTTAGTGGTTTTTCAGAAAGTTTTCCAAGTTCAGTTCTCAGACTGGGTTTCAAAGTGGGTAGCAAGAAACCAGAAGATTGCCTGGCCCAGCTCAAGCTTCCAGCTCATCTCCAATGGATTGAAGTATTCTATAATGGATGTTCAAGATGTTCACCTTATTCACAGTTAACTTGTACTTCCGTATAAAAGTATAGGCCACATTTATTGTTAACTAATTAACAATTTATTATAAAGAGCTAGCTGAAATTTACTAGCAGTCCAAAAATGCATTTTGTAGATAATTATTCAATAACTATTTTATTTAGTAAAACTTATCTAAAAATAAATTTCAAATGCTTTTCCTGGGGCAATATGGGGGGTAGGGGAAGGGCAGAAATAGAAAGACAGTGTTCCCTTAGAGTGTTCTGGTCTCAAGATTGCTTTTTCAGTGCTGGGGAAGAGTAAAAAATTTCCAACATATTAAAAAGCTGTGTTCTCTTTTACTGTATGAACTGACCCACAGAGGCTTTATAAGGTTATAGCAGGAATGATGAATGATCTTTCTTTTTATTTCTATGTAATTTTTTTTTCTTTTTAAATTATGATTTCCATTTGTTACAAGCTGTCCAACACTTGGGGAATGCAAGGCTATTTCTCTTAAGTGGAAGCACTGATGATATCAGTCAAATAACCATTAGATATTTCTTTTCTTTATTGACCTGAGTGCAGCATGTGTGGAAAACCGGTGGTAGGTGATTTCTTTGAGTAGACATTCCCCACCCGTGTGACTCATGAGCTCTGTGCCAGATGAAACATCCTTCCTTCTTCCTATAATGTTCTTCCTCACAGCTCTTTGTCATCCGACGTTGCTACCTCCACATATTTTGATCCCCCCACATAATCAACTATTCATGCCTTGAGCAATGGTCTCCTCTTCATCTCTTGATTTTTCCACCGAACACAGGCTTTTTAAGTCTGAAAGCAAGAGTTTACTCAATTCTTCAATGAGGTCATAGGAACTTTGATTCTCCGGTTGCTATTACACTGATGGTAAACATTATGAGACATGACTGTTCTGGATGTAAGGCTGATTTCCAGTACAATCTCTCTGATTTCTCCTGAAAAGCCTTTTTATTGGTGATGCTGCTGGTTTTTGGTTCTTGTATATTTCAGTTACCGCACCTCTAAATTTGATATTTGATTTTTTGATATTTGATACATAGTTTCATAGCAAATCTGAACATTTACAGTTCTCACAGAAAGTAGTGCATTTCCTAGTGGGGAAAAAATAACACAGCAAATCTTATGACAAACTCAAAAATTTCAAAAATAAGAGGAGCTTTCTTTGACTTGCATGTTCTTAGTGTAGTTTAAGAGTCTTGGAAGCAAGATAAAAGGCTTTTTCTGAAAATGAAGCACATGATTTAGCTGAAATGCCTTGAGTTCTGACATTCTAGAATAGAGTCTCACTGCAATGTTTTTGTCATGTCTCAGTCAAAGGAACTTCACAGCATACCATTTACTCTTCTGTATTATCCAGTAAAAAAGAATCTGTCTTTTTATGAGTGGAAGAGATATTTTTAGATCTACATTATCTGTCTCCTGTATCCCCTTCCTTGTATATGAATCAATAAGTAATTTGAAAACTAAAACACCAGATCCGGTTGAATGGTTTGTATACAACAACTGTGACAAAAGACAGAGAGAAAATGGCTTGGAAACAGTCAGCTTGGAAAATCATGAACAGCAGTTGCACCTAATTTATTTGCTTGGGTCTCTATTTGATACAGGTTAGCACTAGAACTGGTCCCAGGAAATTCTTCACCTTTCATAGCATGTATTTAACCTTATACACATGACTAGGTTGCAAAAAGACAGGTTGATATGCAGAGATGGAAGAGCAGGACAGAGCAGTTCCCTTCCACCAGCTCAGGTACATCCATTACCTGCTCTCCAATGCATATTGCATTTGTTACTGGCGACTTCCAGGTCACAAGCCTCCTGAAAAGGGCAGGAGTATAGATTAGTTCTGGGACTGCAGCTGTAACACCTTGGTATTGCAAATCACACACCTTCCAGATGATGGAGGATTTTCTATCATAAAGTGGCTTAAAGATCATGAGTTTTAAAATGTAACAATGAATTCAGAGTCTCTTTTAATTTGCCTCTGCCTGGTATAAAGTGGATGAACCTTGTTTAAGTTTTTTTTCTACAGGTCAAGCAAGCTCAGAACACTTTTGTGGATTATTCTTTTTAAAAGAGGACAAGGGTAATGTATTTCATCACATAATTCAAAAGTCTTTTTTTGGGAAAAAAAAAAAAACCAACAACAGAAAAGAGAAGATCTCTGTTTCACAAAGGTAACTAAAGAGCTGACTACATGACGGCCACTATAGCTCAGGCCAGTTTGTCTCAATCACAGAATGCATTTTCACAAGTAACAAAGTAGGAAACTACACTGCAAAGAATTCAGTAACACAGAGGAGTTAAAAAATAAATTAAACAGAAGAGATTGCAGTGGCATGTCTGTGTTTAACCTCACAATTTTTCAGGATATCACTTAAGTCTCCTGTACTAAAATTGATATGAATTAGCATAATCCCACTTTATCCGTGAGCTTACTTTTCTTGTTACTGTCTGTCAGCCTGTCATTCATTAGTTCTGCTTAGGATGATCTGAGTTAGAGACACCTGATTCTAGGTGGTATTGGATTATGCCTATTTTCCTTCTTTTGGTCTGTCCATTCTTTATGAACCAGAGCATGTGTGATGACAGAAAGTAGATTCAACCTTGCATGGTCCCAGCCCTCTGAGAGGGAGGTTTGGTGGTTAGTCTTGCTTCAAAGACAGGGCATAGTTCATGTTTGCAGCAGTGGGAATTGCCTTGAGAGGTTTCAGGTAAAACGATGAATAGAGGAAATCACATCTCATTTGTACCATCTGTATTGGTCCTACTAAATCCTCTAATGGATATATACAATCTTGAGTGGAATGTATTGTCAATTTATCTGTAAATTAAGTACTTACAGTAGGGTATCGCACATGCAAACCACATCTGTGCCCTGTGGCAACAGTGAGTACTTTTTTAGTAAAATGTCCAGAAGATGGTTCACAGGTTATTCTGAGTTGGAAAGGACCCACAGGATCATCTAGTCCAACTCTCAAGTGAACGCCCACCCAAGGATCAGGCCCACAAGTGTGGAACCACGGGCACCACCCTCCATCCATCCAAGCCTCCCACCACCTAGGCCATGTCACTGAGCAACTCATTGAGTCTTCTTTTAAACACCTCCAGGGATGGCGACTCCACCACCTCCCTGGGCAGACCATTCCAATGAGAGATCACTCTCTCTGTGAAAAACCTCTTCCTAGCATCCAACCTAAACCTCCCCTGGTGTAGCTTAAGGCCATGTCCTCTTGTTCTGGTGTCGTTTACGTGCATAGTGCAGTGTGTAGGCTGCTTTCAGTTCTTTCTGTTCTTTCTGGTAACTTGTAGCATTTGGTACTGGAGCTTTGTCTATGCCTTGACCAGGACGAGGACAGTACACATGAGCATATGGCTAAAGAAGTAAGAAGTGAATGCACCAAATTGATGCTGTTGACCTTTAAAGAGGTTATACATAATGATACAGAGGTTATACATAATATACATCATTATTTATGAAATCCAGGCTGAATTCATACAACATGAAAGAACTATCATAGTCTAGAGATGGATGTGTTTGTCTGCAAGATCACGTTTCTTAGTTTTTCTTTCTTCCTTCCTGTCGTCTTCCCTACTTTTCTTCTTTCATACAGGTACATACTGAGCTCTGAGGTTGTCTTATGGGAAAAAACATTAGAGGTTCCAGAGCTGCTGATGTTACAATGGCAGTAAGCACACACATAATTCTGATATGCCCAACTCAAGTGAAATCCCATCTGTGGACCACAGTGGTCACTGCAGCAGAAAGAAAGACTCTCTTAGTATAGAATGAATGGAATTGGCAGGTGGAGGAAATTTACTTACTGACATTTGCCATTAGTGTCCTGTAGGACTGGGAGGGGGACCATGGCATTGTCATATTCTCTGATGAAAGCAGTAGATGCATCTGGTCAGTGTGATGCATTCAAAGGGCAAGGACAACTCAGAGATACTTCAGTTTTCTCTGCTGTAAGAGATTTTAAAGAGACTATATAAAACATGACGTAATTTTTGCTCTGTAATATTCTAGGGAGGGACTACAAAGGGATGCCTGATCTGGTATTGACTGTTATTTCAAAGTGAGCAAAAAAGTGTAATTAGTGACAATAAAAACAAAGAACGTGGGTGGGCAGCTGTTACTGCTTTTGTCAGTCTCCTTCCCATTTCATTTTCTAAAGGTTCACATTGATTTTGTGTTTTGTTTTTCCTCTTCTGTGCAATTTACCACACATTTGTCTGAGTCTGATCCTGTAAAGAACTAGGGAATGATCATGCATTTAGAATTTCCCTGTCTCTGGTTCAAATATTACAAACCACAAAATCCATTTACAAAAGATAACACAGCTGGGACAGAACAGAATGCATTTAGAATAAATATTGGGAAAATTCTTGTATTGAGAAGGAGGAAAGTAAGTCAGGTAATGACAGATTTCAGGTGTTATTAGAGTTCCCACAGACTGCATGTGGTTTTGATTTGTTTTTCCCAATCAGTACTATTTTTTGAATTCAGGAAACACTTAGAATACAGTCTTGCTGCAGCTAGAGATCACCTTTTGTTAAGTGTACAGGTGGTTACTCTTTGCTAAGAGGGATGCTAATAAACAATTTTACTTCTCCCCAGGGAGTTTAATTCCTGTATTTATTTATTTTGAAAGGAAATTGTATTCTAGTGGCTTCATTATAAACCCAGGCCTATTTGAACAATTCATGCTGATTAAATAAAATACTGAAAATTATTAGCATAAGTGGCATATATTAGTTTTGAGACTATTTTGACTTTAAGAACCTGGACAAGTCTTGTTTGAGGTGATCTGCTTTTCAAGTAGATTGACTCTTTCCGTCTGTAAAGCTGCTGTCAGCAAAGATTAAGCCTCAGCACAGAAAAATCAGGTTGAAGAATTATAGCCAAGTTAAAAACAGGTCAAAATGAACTTCTGACTCCCTTTAAAAATTCTTCTTACAGAGAAATTGTAGAAATGTGAAAATGTTCCTTTTTTACCTCCTATGTTGGATTTTGCTATGACCTACCATCACCAAGAAGTAGACACATTTTCTTCAGGACGAGAAGTCCATTCGTGATTTCCTTAACGGACTTATCCTCTACTAAGAAAAACTTACTGCCTGGCATATATTCTTTAATCCCTCCCACTTTGTATGTGTGTCTATATTCATCTTTTTAAACTCAGTGCAACCACAACTAGAAAAGAAATGTCTCAGTAAAGGAGGGTTAAAGCTTCTGTCAAATCATCACGTGCAGAGATCCTCTTCACCCATTGTCTTCAAAGCCATAAAACTTTGTCATTGTTAGGACTTGAAATCCAAACTCTTCTCCTAAGAAGGCTCTCTGAGAATGACTTGGCAACCATCAGTTGCCAGAGCTAATTGAAACCAACATTTCAAGGGTTTCTGTGATTTTTTGCTGAGGCAATGGAGGACAGATACGGTCTCTGCAGACTCTTGCTTGGAGATGTCAAGCTTGAAGATGAATGTTAATATTTTGCTTCCTGATGTTAAATATCATCTTTCCAAGAGGATGGAATTACACTCCAGAAAGCACAACATTCTGCTTCAGATTTGTTTGCAAGCTTGCAGCCTGACAAAACAAATGTTGTTAGTGCGAAATCCAGAGGCATTTCTCCGGTACAATTTCTTTTTAAAAGCACTTCTCTATCCTTAGTGTCATTAACTCTTAACATATATGGGCAGCTCATCTTCAATTAGATTAAAATCATTGTGTCTAACTGAGGCCATTTTTCCTCCTTTTTTTTTCTTTCTTCCTTTAACCGATTTACTAGCTGGCAGCCTGCCTCTGCTCCCTTGTGCTCTTGGTTCAAATTCAAGATTGTCCTAGAGCTGCTTAGCTGAATTAATGACATCCAATATGACCTGTTAGTTTGAGGTGGAGAGAGGGAATTTTTCTAAGATGATGTATACAAACCAGGTTCTGTTCTTTTGTAAGTGCACCATTATTATCTTAATTAAATGGTTGTAACATCCTGACTTTAAAAAACGTACCCCATTACTGTAAGTTAAAGATTTTTTTCTTCTTCTTTATATCTCTATTACTGGGAAATGCTCAAGAACTTCCCTATTGTTGACCTTGTAGGCTCATAAAGTGCAGCTTCTCATGACTGAAGGGAAAAGGTATAAGCAGTGAACCAAAGGAAGAAATTATTCTCTCCCACTTTAACATATTCTTCTTGTCTATGTGAGGTGATGGAATTGTACATTTTCAGTAAAATATAGGTTATGCACTGGAAAGGGGTGGGAGGTGTCAATGGCTTTTAGTAAAGATATGGCTTTTAAATTGTAGGGAAGAAATCAGTAAAGAGAGGGGGATAACTGATAATTTTAAAATACATGACATTCAGTGTAATGGTGGTAAATGATTAGGAAGTCAAGATTTTGGTAGCAATCAGACTCCTGGCTTTAGAAGAAATATAAATCTATCATAGGAGTGATGATCTGGAGTATTTGCATAGACATTAGTGACAACATGATGGTCTCGCTCGGTGGCAAACATTTCGATCTCTGTTGATAGCAAGAAATTGCAACACCTAGAACATCTACCTGCTTTCTTAAAAAAAAAATCATGTATGAATTGCCCTATACCAACCTCAAATTGAAGGCTTTTAAAGTTGCTGGGTTTGGGGTTTCGGAGGGTGGGGGTCAGGGATGTGTTGTATTTCTTCAGTCACCTTCGCTCCCAAGAGAAGGGATTTTAAGAGTCTTCAAATCTTATATGTAACTCTTTCCCCCCTATCATATTTTTATTTAGTTGAGTCCCTTATAACCATCAAATTTATGTCTGTAAGATTTTCCATCTTATCTATGAATGAGAAAAATCTTTCTTCTCAAAAGAGCAGTTGTTACTCCCCTTTGGTTTGAGAATGAACACAGTGTCTTTCCAATATGAAAAATAATTCAAGGCTTGTTGTCACGGCATGCAAAAAATATTCTGCATGTGTTTCATGAAGAGCTTCATGAAGATGTTTTCTATGGCATCTTTGGAAGGATTCATTGAGCATCATTTTCTCAGTGTTGTATTTGGTCGTATTTGGTCTTCAGTTCCACAATGCAAAAGTTGTTCTCTCAGGATAAAGGTCAATAGACCACCTGTAATAACTTACTTGTAGCCGTGGATGATTTCACTGGTTTCCATAGGTATCCACAGAGTAAATATTGACGTCATGTGTACACAGAAGACCTACCCATGACATGCAGTTAGGATGTGGAAGGTCTTCAAATTCTAACACTGACAGCTGACTGTGAAATTTGCTGGTGGTAGCCTAAGTAATTCTTTCCAACCTTTTGTGTCTTACTGTATAATTTGTGCTTGAACTATGCTACACCTCAACTACCAGTGGTTCCCATTCTTCCTTCCTGATGCAGTAGTTCTGCTTCTTGACTGTATCTGTACAGGTCTGATCCCAGTCATCTAACACACATAATAAAGGGTTAATCAGTGCATCTATTTGTGTGACAATTTGTAGAGCTACTAATAAGCCGGTTATTGCCACAGGGAAAATATTTTCTCATAAAAATTCCAGTCAAATCTAAGTAATTTTTTTCTCCTAAAGACCTATTTCTTCCTCAATTGAGTCCTTTTAATAACAGCATCAAAAATGTATGGATCACAGGCCGTACATAATTAATAATAATAGAGAACTGAATGTACTCATCTTCAGTTGATAGCACTAAGCAGCTGTTAATTGGCCACCTTGTCTCAAGTTAGTTTGCAGTTGTTCAGATGAGAAAAGTCTAGAAAGAAAAACTTCTGTCCAACTTAAGATTCTCTCTTAAAATATAATATTAAACTATGGAAATCACGGATAAAAACTGAAAAGGAAATCGAACCTTTGTATGGGTCATATATATAAAAAAGATATCACAATGAAACACAACAATCCAATTAATTTATTAAATCAGGTAAGTCACGAAGTGGCTGTATCCTGAAACTTTTTAAGATGGTGGGGCAGACTTTGAGGCTGGCAGAGTCAATCCAGTTTGTAATCCACCACCTGTGAGGCTTTTTTAGAAAGCCACCTGCAACTTACTGGTGTCTTGGATCTAAATCTGTGAGGTGCTAAGTTACATTTCTCCATTTGGAAGAACATTAATCTAATCTTTTTTTTTTTTAGGTATATATAAAACAGAATAAAAACTCTACTCTGGGTTTAGGCAGGCACTTTTATACAGTTCAGCAGAGAAGGACTAGAATTTGCAGTTGTGGAAGGGAACTCTTGTAAATTGCTGGCTTTTTCTTTATAGTCAAGTGACAGACTCCATTGATCAAAGGCAGTTCCTGCTGCTAGGAAATGTTCTTTCATGTCCTGAGGTGATGAGCTGGTGGCAAATCAGAGGAGTAGAGGAGGTAGTAGAGTGTTGCATAGCAGCATCTAGCAAATTCAATGTCACTGTGACTTTTTTTTTAATTGTGTGTGAGTGAATGATAACAGATGATAGTAAAGTAAATTAATGTAGGCTAAGTAGGTCATAGTTTTCTATCAGGCCTTGCAGATATCATTCTTCTGCCAGGATTGTCCCATAACTAAATCTTTATTATTTTAAGTAACAAAGCTTTGATTTGGTACATCAAAACATTTACATTATCTGCTCAATGTGCATTTGGAAATAACATGGCTAAAGAGCAGGGACATGATTGAACATAGTATCTCTCAGAACAGATGCAAATTTGATTCTTTCTTTCTGTAATATATGTGTTCTGTTATCCTTTTGGTTTAGTTATTTCAAAAGGATATTGAAGCAGTTCTAGTGATATATCTGTTCATCTGCCTATCTACATTAGCTGACTCGCACTCCAGTAATATTTGATAATGGGACTTGACTCAAAAGGTCCCTGTTATTATAAGAGATCATTCCCCTTGCTCAATGGCTTCCTGATCAGCTCCTGCAGCCAGCTTCAAAGACTGAAAACTCCTGATTCCTGAGCAGACAGAGCAGTGCCAGGGAACTAGATCTAGCCAGATTCCCACCAAAGCTTAGTGTCAATCAGGCTGTCGTATTCAAGCATGAGAGAAATTCTTAAAAATCACAAACCTCTGCAGCTCTCAAGTGACCTCATTGTTTATGTGACAGTATTGAGGTTTCCATATTTCCTACAGTCGGGTCTCCTATATCGCACACCCGCGGTCTTAATTTGGACCCGTGCAGCCCGACTTCCATGTTGAATGGCGACCACACCACTGCCACCGCCCGTGCCCCGCCCCACCCCCGGCGGCCACCTCTGCAGCTGCTGCCACCCCTGCTGCCATCACCTGTGATGATGAAAATTAAATTCAGCAAAATCCTTTTCATGATGGAACAATCGAATTATTTAGTGTCAAAACTGCTCAAGCAGGAGGCCTTGAGATTGTTAGACTTTCCTCCCCAACACACACAAGCACACACACTCACCTACACATACCTAGTTATCCAAATGCAGTTCTGGAAAAATCTAGTTAATTTTTCAAATCTTTGTTTTGTTTTGCTATAGGAGATGATTCCTTTAAGGAAAGTACTGTAGTGTGTGGATTTTTTTCCCTCTTCTAACTAGTTCTATTCAGACTGTTCAGGAAAAAAATTGTCTTAGCTTTCCTTTCCATGAGATCCAGCCCATCGTTTATGAAAAGCTAACATTCATCGTCAGTTTTAGAGCACAACATGGATCTGTGCACCACTTCCTTAAAGAATCAAAACAAAGGGAGGTTTGTGGGAACTCAGGAGAAGTAAAGGCCAAAGGCATTAACACCAAATGCATGAAAGGCCTAACCACAGAGGGGCATCTCCTTGCACAGCAATCGAGTGATATTCACCCTTGGTTTCTGGGGCATGAGTGTTCCAAAATGACCAGTAACATGTGAACCCCTCCACCCATCTACCAGCGCAGTGAACATTCACTGCCTACTAATCTTCTCTGAAAGCTTCCAATGTGCATACTCGTCTCAGTTCCAGTGAGATAAAATTATTTCTACATGGCAAGAAGTAATGAGACACATTTCCCACCACCGCACACATTTATGTAGCTGTGCTCTGTATAATCTTTTCTGGTGCATCCAAGACTGATGGTATCATGGCTTTTTTGCCAAATCAATGGGTTGGGAGTAACACAATAAAACAATGACTAATAAGTGTTCCATTTTACAGCTTTTTGGTCTCAACTGCAAAATTGGGGTGACCATTTTTTCTTCCTTCTGAAAAAAAATTTTTAACTTGTCCTAGACTTAAACATTTTTATTTCTCAGGCACTATGTATTTAATGTATGCCATTAAATGCTCACTGCAAAGAAGTGGCAGTGTGAGCCACTGGAAGGTTATGGTGTCATCTACGTGGCTGCTCCTTTTGCTCTCTATTTGTGTCTTGCAATTATTTATAATGTGTGTAGAAAAGCTTGGGGAGCAATTAAGCTACTCCATTAAAGTAAATAACATAGATTGTGTTTGTGTATCTTATTTAAATCTTTGAAATGTAAAATAAAGAGACAGCTTAATGGCTACAGTGTACTTTGAAAACAAAGCTCAACTAATAAGACACCTCCTAATCACTGATTTTAAAGAGAATTAAACCTGGCTATTAATAAAGTAAAATGGACTTGATGTAGTAAAAATCTCATTTTGCTGGTAATCCAATACACACAGGTAACTTTTTCTTCTTTTCTTGGATTTATTTCGAGGGCAACTGAATGAATTTTTCTTCTGATCAAAACACTTGCATTAAACAATGGAACTTCCTGAACTTCAGAATTTTGAATCTGCTTGCAAAAGAATTGATTTTTTCCAAACCAATGCATTTAGTCTGACTGTTAAATCGAAAGATCATTTTATTCTCACAGATCTAATTTGGGCTGCTGGTTGCTATTACTAAGGTATCTTATCACTAATCTATTCTAAACTGTAGCTGATAAGGTTGGCAGCTATTACAAATGTCAAGAGCCTCCATGCAAACATACAGAATAAGGGGTCCTGAAGGAAATCTTAGAAGAAAGATCTGACTTTGCCTCATTCACTTTCATTTCACCTTAGTAAAGTTTTTCAGTACATCCCTGTAAATCAACAGAATCATAAGTACTTTTTTTATCAAGTAGGGATTTAGACATATGCAGTGTCTTTCCAATGGCATGGTGTCTTTGGGGTTCAAAATGTCCATTTTCCTTTCTGTTTTTCAGAGGTCTTCTCATCTACAAACAAATTTATATCCCTATGTCTTAGTAATGAAATAAATATGACTAAATTCACATATACTTGAGCTTTGGAGCATATTAAAAGATGCTGTGAGTTCCCAAATATTATGGATTAGTATTTTGAAATCTACAAAGTGTCAGAAGAAAAATAATCTACCAGAATTAAAAAATTCTTTGCCAATTTTGGTTTCTCCTACCTGAATACGCTAATCCTGCTGATAGGCAGAGGCTTGGCCTTTTTAAGACCTGAAGTAGCTGGCCAAGAATAATAAAGGTTAGAAATTAAAAGATTATCCAAACTCCATGAGAGCTGTGTTTAGTTGTGCAGATCTATTATGTTGAGAACTAGGATTGTTTTTCCATCCAGGTGTGCCTGGTGGGTAAACGCCACCCTTTCTTCCATAGCCAACCTGATGTTCAAGCTAATAAGAAAATCTGTTATAGAGAAAGGCCGAATAAATACCTCGTTTGTTTTCTGTTTGTTTCAGTTTATGTCTAAGAGGAAGGAGAATAAGTTTAGCCATTTCTGACATATTACACATAGTTTTTAAATGCCCTTGTGAATACTCACATTGCAAATAAAATCTCAGCATTATTCCAGGCTGGTATAAATACTGAAGTGTGTCTTGTTCAGCCAAGATCTCTGTCTCCCGATTCTCCCGTCTCCTGTCTCTTCAGAGGGAAAACTACTCCTCTGATAATCCTTCTGCAGGTCTGGTGAGAGGGCTGCAGGTAGGGCTGGGACAGGTCCCCTAGGTCCCTCTGGGGTCACAGGTCTTGCATCACTGCCATAGCCACCAGTCTGAGTGTGCTTTCTGCAGAGAAGGAAGGAACAACTAATGAGAACCCAAGGGAACTTTAACTTCACCTCTGAGATGTGTTTCATCACTAGATAGCTGGAATCAGTGGTCTCAGAGTACTGGGCAATAGTTGTCCCTGAGTTTTTTCTGTGCCTTAGCCCTGAGGACTCAACAGGCTGGTCTCGCTGGGGAAGGGGTGAAGCAGGGAGGAAATACAGAGAGTCATTAAAAATCCCACCAGTGCTTCAAACTCTGCCTTGAGAGGAGATATGAAAAGTTTGAGGTTATGTTTTCGTTCTCATATTTAAAGTCTCTGCATCCTTTCACATAGCAGTATTTTCTCCATTTGGCTGCATTGATTCTCTTCTGCCTTGGTGTTGGCGTATTTAAAAGTTAATGGGGTATTGGGTAGGGAAGAGGAGAGAGGGAGGAAAAAGAAGAGAGAAAATAGCAAGAAAAAAAATCCAGGGATAGATATTGAAATCCAAATCCTGTCTTCAGACTGATTTTTCTCTTTGTTTGCTCAGTTGCTTTTCACAGCCGCCTTACTGGCACAGACAAATCTGAACAGCTTGCAGAACAAAATGACAGGAAGATGGAAGGATAATGTGTGTTTAAATATCATTGACCAGCCTCTTTCCTGGCACTCTCAGCATGGGGAAAGCTTGTTATATACTGCCTCCTTTAATCATTTAAGACAGGGCTTTTCCTCCTGCCTATCAATCAAGAAGAGAGAGATCTTCTCACAGTTGTGAGCTGCAGTGATGGACAGGTGAATTATTAATATTGTTTGCCACTGATTTTCCTTGTTATTCTTATTTGTTAAGTCCCCAGATGATGTGACCTCCTTTTTCTTTTTTTTAGTCTACTGAAATCCTGACCCACTCAATCACATGCAAACTGCATGTGATTAGTGAATGGTTTTGAATCTGAGAGGTTTTGAAGAAGCACAGAAAAAAGGAACTTTGGTACCTGGAGCTCAGTGAAACAGAACGTAAAGGAGCTGGTAGAAGGCTGATAATACACAGCCTCCAGTTAATGAACTCTCTGCCAAGAAATTCAATGTCTACTGTCTCCCTGGGACACTGATGTGTGTCAAAATAAAAATCATACCCCTTCAGTGAAAACAGACCTTCGTTACAGCAAGAGCTGAGATTATTAAAATTTAAGCAGATCAAAGATTGATATAAAGAGAAAAATGTCTCTTCCCTTAATTGGACATTGTGTTTTTCTCTTGCTTCCTGATGAAGGAGGTTGGTGATTTCCTTAGGCAGATTTTGCTCTGTGTGTTTCTCTGTCAGTATGTGATTGTGGATTTACCAGCTTGCTTGTGCAAGCATATACAGAAAAAACTCTATGAAAAGTTGGAGTGCTTGTCTATAAATCAGGAAGCACTGATTGAAGGTTGCACAAACACGTATCATTTCTCTCTTTTCAGACCAACCTGAAGGTAGGGGGGTTTCTTCTTATTTAGTATTGGAGCCAGTTAAAATTATAAAGTTCTTCTTTCTGCATCACATTTCTGGAGTAAGAGATATTGCTTCAACTCAATGAAAGTGAAGCATGGGGAAACTTCGTAATTTCCTTTTTAAAATAAATGAAGCCACCAATTCTGAGAGCTGGATGCAGCCTGCCTCCCTGGAATTTGTATCTGAGGTCCATGGTTGGACTCTGAGTCTCTCTGTTCAGCGGGAAACACTCCAAGAGGATGATTGCTTTAGCCACAAACAAAATCATCCTCCATCTACTCCAAGGGGATCCGTAGCTCCTCTGGGCAGGAAATAAGGTAACTGTGCAAAAATCCAAGTGAATATCCCAGAAATTAGGGTGACTACAGTTTCCTACTGAAGTGGTTGGCAGCATTATTGTATTTTATTTTTTAAATTAAAAGAGTGAGAGATTGTGCATCTATGTGTGTCTGTGAAAGTGTAGGCATTTTTTTATTCTTTTTTCCCCCTCAAACCATCGGTTTTTTAGACTCCTCCCCTCAAAATATCAGTTTGACATAGATTCCCCGACTTAACTTTCAACCTAAAACATCAAAGCAGCTAAACAGAGAAAGTCTTACCCCTGTCTACACTGTGGCAAACATTTTAGGTAGAAGTATCAGCCAGGTTTCACAGCTGTCTCTATTTAGAAAAAACACCCACAAAACCTAATGTTAGGAGTATGCTTAGCTTGCTGTATGGTGGACAGTATGCTGTAAAAGACATGTGGTGTAGGGATGTGAAGGGGGTAATAACAATAATGAACTTTTACATAGTTTTCTGTACCCTCAGAAGGATGTAGGAGATCTAAGTATAATGCAACAATGACAGCAGGAGATATGAAAACGCAAGGCAAGTTTGCCTGGCTAAATCCTGCCTTCAGTTACAAAAATTCCAACCTTGGTAAATGCAATCAAGCCGGATCTACTAACTAGGCAAGACGGAAAATTCAACCCAAGGTCTTTTATGTAGGTAAAGAGCTGAATCAAAAATAAAAACTTTCTCCCTCTTGTTGTCAGTGATTTTCATTTTCCTGTTAACTTACTGCAGAAAGTATTGCTGCACCACAATGGTGTTCTGAGGTCTAAAATAAAATCACATCTAGTCAGCCAAAGATGGTATTCCTGGCCCTGGAGAGTAATTTACACAAATCCACAGGGGAAAAAATCTGGCACTAAAGGAGGGGGGAATCAAACCCAAGAGAGTTTTTAAGGGTATGGATACAAAAATTGGCTCGCTTCTGGACTAATGACTGTATGCACCTAACCTTAGAATCAGTTTGTAATTAACCTCTTTAAAAATAAAAAACAAAACATTAGCCCCACTGGTGTGTGACAAAGAGGCAAAGAAAGAATGTTGGCAGGATGCCCAGCAGCATCAGAGAAGCTTTAGGAAAATGAAGTTGAAATTAAAGGGAGAAGTTTGCCTTAGAAAAGTACCTCGTTCACTGGTCCTATTTTCTGAGTATACAATCAGGAGCCTGGGAATGGTTTCATGGAGCCAAGCCCTGGGTGGTGCATAGAGAGCTTCTCAGTCCAGCTGGATGCTCTGACTGATTCTCCTAACAAAAAGGAAATGAGACAGCTCACAATAGCTGCTGTTGGCCACGGCTGGAGGTAGGATCCAGACTGGGTGGACCAGTCAAGACGATGTGAAAGCAAGAGCTTGGGAAAGCTTGAAAGAGGGGGATGGATCCGTATGGCTCCTGCAAGGAGATGCTCCTCCTTGAGCAAATACCAAACTTACCACACTCTCTGATGGTTAAATTTCATTTGGAAAAATAGAAATGATAGTTTAAATCGTAGTTTAAATTCTTTGTATGACTTTTTGGAGCAGTTTCTTCCACTGTCACCACTTGGAGATTGTTTCTTAACTCATCCTCCAAAATATATGCTTGAAGTTCAGCAATACCAAAATGTAGTATTAATTGTATTTGAGGTATTAAAGTCTCTGTTTTGCAGTGTAGCAAAAAAGAGTAAAAACGTTGGTGATACCCCCATTTCTGCCCAGCATCCTTGAAAGCAATGAGCCTTCCTGAAGGGTTTCCCCATTCCTGGTTGAGGGACACTGTAGACGGCAAGGACTGTGCCAGTCCATGCTGTGTCGGGCAAATTACTGAAAAATAGATCCACTAATTGTTATTAAATATAGTGTATCTGGCTTGAGAAGATTCCAGCCCTCCAGTTGCTGGTGACTGGAGATTATTTTGGGAAAAGACTCTGTGTACTTATCTTACTCATTTGCTCTTCTCCAGATTTCTAGCCAGGGTCAGTTTGGACAGCAGTCTGCATGGATCCTTGCTGTCTTTGGTAAGTGCTGCTCTTTCCTCTTCTTAAGCCTTAGGATCTGTCCCAAAATACTGCATTGAATTTACTAGACAAAATCTGTTTTGTTTTGTAAAGAATAGGCTGTGTCTGTTCTCAATGTTAGGAGCAGATGTTACCCTCCAAAGTAAAAGGTCTTTTACAGGTTTCACAGATTTCACAGAATATTCTGAGTTGGAAGGGACCCACAAGGATCATTGAGTCCAACTTTAGTAGAGATATCAGGTCCAGCAAAAGTGTGAGCTAAACTGCGCTGAAGTCATGCCTTTTGGCCACGCCCTGGAAGAGACAGAGGGTGAACAAGAGGAGGAACAGTGGTCTGTTGCAGTCCTTTAGCTCTCCAACATCGCTGTTAGTGAAGCCATGTAATTCACAGCAGCTCAGCAGAATGGAAAGCATTGCCAGGGAGCCCATGTCCCCAGAAGAGGGTATTCATCCAGCCACTGCCATGGTTTAGATGAAACCACAACCACCTGTATTTGACACAAGGACAATAAGCTTGTGCCTGTTTTGCAGAGAACCTTTCTGCTGTGATTTGATCTATTGTCAGCATGGAAGGAAATTTTCTAAAGGAGATTATTTAATTAGTCAAGTTAACCCTGAGAGGTCTAATTAGCACTATTATATTTAACCACCAATGCATCTGGTGAACACTAAATAGCACTTGAGTTCTCTTTCTTTAATGACTGTTTAAAAAAAGAAGAAAACAAAAAATTAAAGAGAGCTGATTATGTCTGGTTAACAATATTTAATTAAAACAGAGAGAAGGGGTGCCTGCAATTTGCAACCACCATAGAGAGGAACTAGATAGGAGAGTACGGGGCAAACCTATGAATGGCTACAGTTTTTAATTAAAATCTTGGATCTTTAAGATAACCCTGTGTCAGATGGATTCTGGTTAATTGCTGTCACAGCTGCAATATTGCCAGCAGGATTCGTCAGTGACTTCATCTCCTTAATAGAAATCTGAGCATCAAGGGACATCTTCATGTCAGGGTACATGCTGGATCTGTAATGCAGGGTCCCCATCCCTCACTGAGGGTGATACTGCACATAAGAATAATGATACTGTACCTGTCTATCTCTTGGAATGCACAAACTATAGATGAGATGAAAGAGATACTGGTTAAGCAGGCTTCATGTCCCTTCATTTAAGGACTGATACTGCAGTTATGAAGGCAAAAGGCAGTGCCCCTTGTTGTGGTACTGATGATCATAGTGCTGTTCAAAAGCTTTTGACAGTGATGTGTGGGTCAAGACACCTCAACTCTCTTATGGTTGACCTATTAATTAATTGCCAGTTCTTGGTCACTTTTCTTAACTTATCCCTGTATCATCTGCTGGGAAATAACAATCCATTCTACCTTATATTGGTGTTTGAGTTCTATACATAAAACGATCATATTGGTAAAATTGTCACAGCTGCAATGTCCTACTGGCACATACACAAAATGTGAGGGAATCACATCAGCTCACTGCAGAAACAAATAGTTCATGGACAACTTTCAGGGTCTGGACAAGTCAGGGATGTTTGAAGTACTGTTCAGAAATAAATTCACAAAGCAGTAACAAAGCACAACACAGAGAAAGAGGTAACGTCTGCTTAGTGCTGAGAAACATATAAATGACACTCGTTAAATTCACTGTCTTACACACATGTACATACCTTGTATTAATAAATTGGTTTCATTTCCTAAGCTAAAACCATACAAAACCACACACAAAATATTTGAAAAAAGCTCATTTTGGATCTAATAGAGATCTATGCAATTTGACAATATGATTGTGCTGATTCGAAATATGTCAGGATAAATCTGAATTTTGGCTCATGAGATCTTCCATTAGAGGTGAATGCAATCTCTCTTGAGTTGTCATCAGTAGTTTGATAGGTTTTGAAATAAATAATATAGAAGTTTTAACTTCAACTGCCCTAAAACCTAGTTCTCTGTCTCCTGTCTCTGTGTTCTCATACTTTTACCTCCTTGGTGTCCTGTTATCCGTAAAGAAAAGAAGGTGGGTTTTTGCAGAGTTTCATGCTCTTCAAACTGTGATGGAACAATGAAATTTTCTTACTGCTAGAGACAAAGGATGCATTATAAGTGCATTTAGTCATTGCAATACCAGACTTACTTTATTTCTCTGTGAATCAGTCCACATCTGTGAAGTTATGATATTAGGATTACCCCCACGTTTTTTCTTTTGTCATTCTAGGCTATTAATACATATATATACAAATAAGGTATGAGCTGTTGTGGCATTTATCTCAATTCACTGCTGCAAAGAAAATGAGTGTTTCCTAGTGGCTAACTAACACTTTTTGTTTAACAAACAGCTAAACAACAGCAAATCTAATTAATATTTCCTGTCAATTAAATTATGTGATCATAAACTGTGAAGAAGTCTTCAGCTGCAGAAAATTGTTTTCAGGTACAATATTGTGCATGTTTTAAAACCTTTTTTTTGTTTGTTTTTACAGTACATTTCTTTGAGGTAAAACTAGGCTTTTATTGTTTATCATAAAGAAACTAAAAAGCAAAAAGTTGAGCTACATCTATCTAAATTTAATTTGCTTGTCCCTTTCTAAGCAAAGATTTTATATATATTTATTTAAATAATACATTTTCTAAGAAGCTAAAAATTCACATACTGCTCAGGGATAACTTCATTAGAATCCACTTTGAAATCCCTTGGTCAGATTCTGCTCCCGCAGACATGGCTGTAAACATGCTATAAATCTACTGAAAGGTCTGCTCATTTAATTCAATTTCAGAAAGCTGGAACTGGCCACCAGATGATTTATTTATGGATATCACAACCCCATCGTCACTTAAAAGTAGATGTTTGTATTTTATGTTCCTGATTTTCTTGATTTTTAATCATTCATGGGACATTATCAAATATTGATATTCCATCTATTTAAAATGCCATAAATAAGTAAGTAACATACACAGGGCTGACCAGAAACATCATAGTCCAAGATATTCCAGTTCTGTGCAACAGAAACTGTCTTCTGTTTCATAACGTATTCAGCTGAGCCTGGAAGGTTGTGGGTAGATACCAAACCTCTACCTTCTTGACTGCTGTACCAGAAACATAAGATGACGTTTCTCTTGCCTCTTGGTTGAAATAACCCAGGCAATATTTGAAAGAGAATATGAATAAACATATCTGGTTTTTATCTCAAAGAAAGCAACCAAAAAAAAAGGGAAAATACTAATGAAATTCCTTACTGCCTCCAGTCTAAAAGTTATATCTCGACTCACATCTTTGTGAAAAGGGAAATCCAAAAACAGTTAGATCACTGAGGCTACTTGAATGTCCAGTTCAGATCTTTTATTACTCAAAATACAGTAAACCCTCAATACTTCAATACATCGTGGGGTTTTTTTTCCCAGCTTTAACATAGTTACTGTATTTACTGTATTTGTTCTATTTACCACTACTTCATGGATTTTGCTTATTGTGACATCTTTCTGGAACGGACACATACACCTTCTCCCCACCCCCCACCCATGATATTCGAGGGATTACTGTACTTAGAAATTTGAAGCAGAAAGAATAAAAAACCAAACTTAGTTCAAAGCAATCTCTTTACATACAGACTTTTTTACATGGAATTATCCTCTTTTAAGAAGAAGGTTTACTCCCATTTTCAGTTCAAAAGTCACTTGTTAAAACAGAAAATACTAATTATACACTCAGCACAAACATTTAGACTTATAAGTGTTTTATTGCTTGAAGAGTTTTTAAGAAAATTGATCCACTCGTAGTCCTAGTGTTTTATTGCTTAATTGAGTTTTTACCTCCTGCAAGATGCCCTAATCCAATGGACCTACCAGCCTCTACATGAGCTCACAGTGAGGTGTAACAAAGTATGCTGATTCTTCTTTGTCACTAAAACATGTTTTAAAGCAGAGTTGGCATCACACTTCTTGGAAGAGCTGCAAGAGAAGGGAGATGCTGTTTTGTTGAGCATGTAGTCCCTGGGCTGGGAAACCCCTGCAATAGCAAGAGGTTGGAGGAGGTCTGGTATGGTCTGTAGTTGTCACCTAAATAACTGTGACTCAGCTGCTCTTTGTGCCTGCATCCAAGAGGGAGGAGGATTTGAGGTGAGGAAAACCTGTCGCTGTAGGTTCTCTGTTAATTCAAACATGGAGTCAGGCACACCATGCTGTTCATACGGGATCATTTGGGAGCCTAAGCTGTTACCTCTTTTGCTGTTTTGATTTGGGTAAAGCACAGCCTCTTGGGGTACACTTTGTGACTACTTGGTCACAATTGACAGAAAAAGAGTCAAGATCAAAGGAGTCTCTGCTATTGTAGTGATTCTTGACTTGACATTTGGGTTTTTTTCCCAAGAAGCAGAGTCCTCTGCCTTTGGTGGTGTGCCCAGAACCATTCTGACAGTGCCTGTGGGAGGCACATGGGGACAGGAAATGGGCACGGCTGAAGAGAGAGCATACTGAGAGCCCCGTTTCCTAAAGAAGGGGAATCAGGCAGTCACTGGTTATGATTGGTTTGAAATCTTTCTTGAGTCTTGACTCCTCCTCCTTCCTGCCCTTCATTTTTTATTAATGGAACTGCTGGACAGTTCCAAACATCCTTGATGAGTCTCAAAGAATCAATTGTTTATAAGCTAATGCAAATTGGCAATTGGCCAAAGAAGGAAGCCTACAATGTGTCTTTCCAACGCTGTCCCCAAGGTTCTGTCACAAACTGGGTTACCCCTGGAACTGCATATCTGCTGATACACAGCTTCATGAAAGAGCAGAGCCACAGAATTTGAGGTGCCCTTTGATCTATGCACCCATGGCTCTGTGGTGATGTTTACAGCTGCTGACAGATTTTATGGGGTCTCTATTCCTTGTCGTGCTTGGTCTTGGCATGAAAATTTCACAGCGGTTAATGAGAACCATTGGCCACAACAATCCATCCCCTGTGCATTGAGTGCTAATTAGTGTCAGGCTGCCACAACAGCAAGATGAGTTGCAAAATAAAACCATCAAGTACATTCTGATTCTGATTTATTACTTATTTTTTCTGTCACTGTGACAGAACAATAACAACAACAAAAAAGTCAGTCTGGCCTCTTTTTTGGCTTCATGTGCTGTCGCGATGATTTCCCTGTAATTAATGAGGTGCATTATCAAACTCCCTCACCTTGCAGTAGGAAAAGACCCTTTTTCAGTCTTTCATTCTTTCCAATGAGAAACTCTCTGAAAGCTTTAGGAACACAAAATCATTCAGAGCAAATGGCCCGAAAGGTAGGCTCCATTCATGGTTCTGCATAATCCAGGGTCCTTTTGTTCCTCAATTTAATTAGATTTACTGTGGACTGCCTAACCATACCAGCAAGCACTACACCTGTGATTCATTTCAATGCAAAGGACGTTGTGAGAGAGGTTCTAGGGACTTCAGCCTGGGCCTCCTTCCACGGCTCTGTCCTTACAGAATTGAATTGACTGCTGCAGTTTTTTAAGGTCACATGAATTTTGTCATATTAAACTTAGCTTCTAAAAAAAACACACATGTGGAAGAATTGCAGGAAATTGATCTTTATCAGTTTTGGCTAGAACAAGCTGGGTGACAGCAGCCTTGCTCTTTCAGACTTGAGATGCTAAGACTGAGATTAGACTCGCTTGGTCTATAAATTACAGTTTTTCACTAGGAATATTCATCTTCAGCAGTGAATTTTTGCAAATAGCTTGATTCATATTTATTGTATTTTGTAGACCCTGTCTAAAGTAGTAATTGTGATTAGAGTGAGTATCTTACTATTAATAATGAGGTAACAAAATGAGAATTTGCATAAAACTCATGCATGTCCATTCATCTGTGTGTGACTTGAATTATCCAGTAGTAGTCAGAGAAATACTTTCTTTAGTGCCATCTCTTTCCTTTTATTTTTCCTTTTTTTTTCCTTTTTTTAGCAACATTTTTGAGGTGATATAATTTTGAAAATTTGTGGGAGGGGAAAATAAGAGTCATCTAGATCAAGAGAAAATGGTGAATTATCTTTTGATACCATTTTCCATTCTCTCTCCCAGGTTTTTTCCAGTTGTTTCATGCTTAACACCACTGAATAATCCATGTTTTGGCTGCTAACTATTTTTGGAGTTGAACATTGCTTCTTATACTGGTCTGTCCCTTTTACATCTCTACCTTTTGTACAAAACTCAGTAGCATTTGTTATCAAGGTACTTTTTCACACAGCAATACACTTAAAATAAAGTAATAATAAATTATTATATAGGATATCCAATTTCAAACCAGACCTCTTAGCCTAGGAAGCTTTTGACTTCCAAGTGGTATTCCAAGAAATAACTAGCAATAAATCAGAATATGTAA
>WEKX01010217.1:81954-100566 GCA_013390025.1 Pitta sordida | reverse complement strand
AAAATATTTAAGGAAAATTAATTTTTTTTTTTTTTTTTCTTTTTTTTTTTTTTTACTTGGAATTTAATTTGGTGTGGAGCCTTTTCACATGGATACAATCAGACATTTTGTTGGAAGGTTTGCCTTTTTCTGTTACCTGTGTTGAGTAATGGGATATGATTTAGACCGGTAACAGAAAGACCATGACAGCTTCACCAGCTATTGCTTTTTTGCAGTTTACTGGCCTCGTCTTGCTTTGCAAATATGTCAGTTCTCAGTCATGCACCAGCGGGCTGTCAGCAGTAGCAAAGGGCTGTGTTGAGCTTCTCAACTATGGAGACTGTTGAGAAAACAACCTCTTTGAAATTAATGAGAACAGCAGAATGGAAGAGCCTAATCATAGTATTTCGACCTTGCTCCCACTCCCCACTTTGGTACAATCCAGATCTTTTGTGGTTGGTGGTTTTTTTCTCATCTGGCCAAAAAAGATGAGGTGCACTGTTTCTGTTGCTCCTGATGATTTGGGGGGATTGTTGGTTGGTTGGTTTGCTTATTTGTTCTTCCCCACAAGGGGCAGATTTGGTCTGTCTTACATGACAAGTCCATAACTAGAAGTGGTGGTGTGTCTACAAGCTTTCCTTTAATCAGTTCTTTCTCTTCTACATGCTACATACTGCTGCTACACTCGCAACTAAAGCAGAGAAAGCTTGGAAAATCTGGAAGCTCTGTTTCTCACTGTTTTTTCTCTGTGCTTTAAGATGGAGGGGGGTTTTACTTAAAGTCCTAAATGCCTGGCGCTGGTACTCGAGTTTTTCTTGGTGTAGATAAAGTTCTTCAGGAAAGTGTCCTGAAATTTCTTGTCCCCTGTGGGATTTGGCTTGTGATGTGCTGTCTTCATTTATTATTTCATTTATTAAATGTTCTATACAGAACTAAATGAGTGTAAAGTGAGAAGGTGAGGTAATAGAATAATTTCAGAAGAGGCAGATTGGGCGTTGAATGTGTTCAGTGAGATGAGACAGTTTTTATACAAACTGATATAAATGAGGTTTCAAGAGTGTTATAGTTCTTAAATAATTTTAAATCTATTACTTCCTAGCCTTAAAAAAATGACACAACCAAAGTCATACAGCATTGTGTAGCATATTCCAGTCAAGAACTAGGATCTTTTGGTTCCCTCTCTACTATTTGATCTACAAATTCACACACTTTCAACAGTGTTTTACAATTATGCAACCTCTTGTGATCCTAAATCTCATTAGATAGTTAGCTGTTAGATTAGGGTAATTTTGCTAGCACAAGTGTATAGAATCACAGAATTATTTAGCCTGGACAGAATCTTGAAGGTCATCAAGCCCAACCACCAACCCAGCAGTCCCAAGTCCACACCAAACCACATCCCAGTAGTACCACATCTACAGAACTCCAAGTCCTTCCAAGTGTGGGGACCCAAGCACATCCTAGACTGCTGTAATACCTGACAATACCTTTGGTGAGGAAATCATGGTGACCTACGTGCTGAGAAGTCTACAAATGGGAAGTGAATGACAAAAGGCTTATGCCTTTATTTTTGCCTCAACTGGAATATATTTTAAATGAAGGTCTGGTCACCCTGCAGTCTGCAAATGCTAGTTATTTTATATAACATTTCATATTCAGAGCTGCAGGGTGTGTGAGAGGGGTAAAACAGGTAATTTTATAGAAGGCGTCTGTGCAAAAGAATGGTTTTGCTGAAGTGGTACAAATTTTTTCCAGAAGTAGGTCATAGAAAAGAACAATCCAATCTGAAAGTCTTTGTTTGTTTAAATGTCTAAAAACCAATCTAACTGATTAAAAGAATGAGAGCAGACCACCAAAAGTCCCATATGACAGCATAAACAACATTTGAAAGAACACAGTTTTTCTAATATCTGCTTTATTTTTTATCGGTTATGGCCTCCAAAATTATATCCCTTTGAGTCAATTTGGGTTTTCAAGAACATAACTTGCTTTGTTCATTTGGCATGGAGCAAGTCTGTTTACATAAACCACCCTAGCAAAAGAGATTGGCAGAATTTGTGTTGTAAATACAGAGCTCTTTTCAGTTAATTATATGCAAATCAGCTTTGTTAACAAACACCTAAATAACTCTGCCTTGTGTTCATTAGCTTGTGAGATACAGTACATTTCTCAAGGAACTAGACAAGGAATATTAATCAAAGAAGCTTGTAAGTTTTAATGAGCTTATTAATTGTTGACCTATGTATTTCCAAGAAGTGGTATTAAAAGTGAAAGATAACTGAGATATTTTTGTGGAGAAATATTATGGAGATATATATGGGAAGACATTAATAGTCAAATTTGGGTCATGCAAAATAAAACCTCAATCTAGCTGCTAGCATACTGATAACTCATGTTTTGCTAAAAAAACTGTAGGCTGGATGATGAGAGTTTAATGGGAGAAACATTCTTTTTGCACTGAAAAAACACTCAGTGCTGTAGAGAAAGATGAGAAAAATGGAATAAAGTTCAGTTTTGTTTTTTCCCATGGCAGGTTTTTTAACTTTCTAAACCAGTAGTGAAACAGTTTTGGATTTGTTTCCCAAATGGACCTCCTGCATGTCAGATGACTCTAGCTGTTAATTTGGGATTTGGACAATATTTTAAGGTAAAAATAATCTTGAAAAATATGAACACAAAATTAACATGGAGGCAAGGCTGAGAAAGATCTCTGCCCCACCTGGCCATCTGACCTTTTCATGCTCTACACATCAACCCGATTAGTGATAAGTGGAAGGGTGAAACCCAGCCTGAGGAGTCTGGTGGTGAAGTACATTGATGCTTGTCTGGAGGGCAACCTTTCAGCCTGACCCTCAGCAGTGATCAACTGATCCCTGCTAAACAGTGGAATGTACTACTTCACATGGGTAATCCAAACGTCATGGAGAAAGATGAAACTCAGCTCTGGCAACAGCCCTTAGTGCTGTGTGCAGGAGCAGCCTTTGGTGTAATTAATCCTTTAATTAATTTCTAATGGCTGTCTAGCCATGTGTCAATAAACAAGGAGGATACATGTCAATAAAAACATCTGCCAGAGTAACTAAAATGTGGTGTTGCCTCAGAGAGAGACAAGCAAGAAGGGAAGGAAAATGTAGAGAACAAGAAATAAAATAAGGCAAATTGCAGATGAAGATTAAGTGGAGTCTAAGCAGGAGAGACAAATTTCATGTTGCCCACTGACCTTTCCTCATTTGATTTGGTCATTTTTGGTTCTGAGGGGCAAATGAGTTTCCAGGGTGCAAGGACAGACAGCTGATAATTAGCTTCCAGTTCTTGAGGTGCTGTGGTCTCCAACTCTGACCCTTCCATGGCAGCAAATGATGGTGTTTATTTTCTTTCTACCCAAACTTTTATGAAGTGGGCGAGAAATTAAGATTAAGCAGATCTATTACCTCATTTCATCTTTGATGAGAGATAACTGAACTGGAAATATTTTTATCAGTTCTGATATGCTCTCTACAGATGAAAATTTTGAAAAAATAAAAAAGGATTGAAGAGAATTGTTTATTGAGATATTTCTAAATCCTGCAATATTAGAAATCCGAAAAAGCTCAAATGACCATCTGTCCTGAGATCACACTGCTTAGGGAGAATGGAGCTGCAATGCAGTCCACGATATTCTTAATTAGTCTTTGTCTTCTGTATTTCAATTCTCTCAGGTTATTTATATCCCCTTGAATTTTTGAGCCAGATAGTCTTAACAACTGCAACTAGTCTCAGTATCAAGTCTGCACAATGCTTGTGGCAATAATTCTGAGTGACATGAAGCAGAGCAGTTCCATGTGGTGGTGTTTGGGGGGAGTTTTGTTTTGCTTTGGTTTGTTTTTTTCCGCTGTGAAAAAAACATTCAGCTCTGAGCAAGTCACAGAACCTCTGGAAACCTGAAAAGGGAAATTCAGTCTCTTTTTTTTTTCCATTTTAAATCTCTTCAGTCAGTTCTTTCTTCCTACCACCATGGCCGACATTGATTTAATTCAATTAAGATTCTTGTGTTCAAGTACCATGATTAGACCCTGTTACTACTAATTCTCATTCCCTTGGATTATATAGATAGAACTAAAAGTCCATGTAGACTAGCCCATTGGTATTTTCTCACCTGCAAACTAGAAGAGAAAGAACCCAAAATTCCACAGTGAGGCATACTTGTGACCTGGAAAATGTTTCAATGCCTATCTCACTGAATCTCTGGGTCTCTGTGGTTTGAATGGGTTTATGTAATTTCTTTCTGATGTTATTTTCTACAAATCTTCCTTCAACCTTCTTTAAAGGATGGAAATTAACCAGAAAACAGCTCTTTCCCTAAGGCCCCAAAGGAGTCTAATATAGATCCATTACTCAGATGTGGCTGTAAGTCTCAAAAAACATGCTTTTAAACTGAGTTATTAAACATTCTTTTACCCTTGGAAGTAAAGAATATGAATAATACAAATTACCTTGGGTAGTTGTGTGCTATTCTAAGCCAACCTGACTTCACTGCACACCAGTGGGGCTATGAGATACCCATCACATGCCAGATTTTTCTTGGTGACTGTTTCCTTGCTTCCACTCCTTGCATTAGGGAATTGCAGTCTGACATACCTGTGTAGCTACCTTCAGTCTCCCAAGACGGGTGGTTCCTACTCACTCATGTGTTGTGCTGGAGCAGCGTTGGTATGCAACTACATCAACTAAAGCAGAGCCAAACCAGAGTGCTCACCCTTGCGATGTGTATAAGACACTCATGGAATTTGATGGAAAAAAGATAATTGGGACATGTCTGCTTTTATTTATTCTCTGGGATATTTTTCGAACTTCATATGCTTGTCCTGGTTCCACTAGTTGGTTTTTATCTTATGCTTACGAAAGCCAAGAAATAATACCTAGAATGATGTATTCAAGTAAAGAGGCAGAAGATGAATATCTTTCCTGGGTGAAAGTCCACACTCCTTGAAATGAAACCTTCTCATAGTCAATATGAATACAGTGCCTGTCCTACCGTGTAAGGAAAAAACATTTGAAGGCACCATGGGAAAGGATGTACCTCAAACTCTTCATATTTATGCACACACAGAATTTATTGTAAAATCCTGAGTAAATTGTTGTCAAGCTTTGTAAACACAGAATTCAGCACTGTTACATCTGCGTCTTGCATAAATTGCTTGCAAAAGGCTCTAGTAGCCTTCAGGGAGAAGGCTGTACACATTATAAATGGTTAATGCTTCATAAGATAGAAATTCAGTGAAAGTACTTGTTCAATTACTTTTTGTAGGTTTTTTTGTTTGGGATTCTTTTTCTTTTCTTTATTTTCCCCTACTTGTGAGACTCTGGATGCTCTCTTTTGCTAAGGACTAAGAAACTGCCGTTTGCTAAACCAAAACCTGTTTCACACCTTGAACATTCATATTCAGCTCTGCCAGGGTTTGGGATGCCTTTTACTTTAGCTGAGCGGGTGGGATGAGTTGCACCTTAAGATATTGTTCCAGACCAGTGGCTCACCAAAGAGATAAGGAGATCTGCAATATTGATTGGATTAAGAAAGCATCAAGTGACCTTTCACCTTGATCAAATCAGCCTCTTGTATCAAAATGTGAACATGAAAATAAAAGCATTAAATTCTGAGCCTTTCCCGCCATGCTTAGGAGAGCTTACACTAAAGAACATTCTGCATCACAGAAAGCAGTTGTGTTTCATGCCTGAGATTAGGTATCGTTTGAATATATTTGAATTCGGGACATTTATTTTTGCTTCTCTCAGTGTAGAGAGGTCTAATTTTCACATGAGGAGAAAGACTCCAGTTTTTCTCTAAACACAACAATCTTTGAAGTAAAGTAATGGAGAAAGCTTCTCTGATTTACCTTTCAGTGTAGTTTTTCAAGGCATGACATAAGGTGAAATTAATTGGAAAATTTAGTCAGGCAAGAAAAGTCAAAGTGCCTATACTGCTTATATATGCCAGCTTTGTACTGAAGCCACAAGTCTTTTATTTAAGTGAATTCATTCAAAATACCTATATTATACATATGCAAAAAATATCTCATTTTAAATTGAGAACCTGTCCATCACAGTGAATTAACAGGCTTAGGGTAGCTTGGGCTTTGATTCAGCTGGAGTCCTTCTGATGTGAGAGCAGTTCAGTGGTTAGCAGGGATGATGTCCTGAGCCAAGTCGTCTGAGAAGGCATTGAGATACTTTTGCTCTCTCTCCCAAACCTGGATGGGATCCCTAAAATTTGTCTGGACTTTCTGGTTTTGGGTGTTTGTTTGTTTGTTTTAGGAGAGGCTTTGTTGTTTGGTTTTGGTAGAGGTTTTTTCTTAGTTTCTAGTGACAATGAAACCTCAAAGGGAACATGTCATGAATCAAAATGACAGAAGTTACAGGTGGATTGGCCTCATCATGCCAAGTTCCTGTTTCTTTTTCCCTGACTCCAGCTCTGTATATTGCAGGCCAGGTTACATGAGCTTCTGACCTAGGGTCTGTTCTCATCCAGGTGCAATAAAGCTTTTGCCGTTAAGTGTTTGATGAAAAAGAAGTGAAAATATCAACCCAGATCTTGTCAGAGGCATCAGCAGCAGCCAGAGAAAGATAAAGATTGATTCAAATGTTATTCCTGCTTTAGGTACTTTGACCCACAGTGCGGATCTCTTCCCTCTGAGGTTTATCTCTAATCATGATAACGATTTAAGTAGCAGCTGAAGATCCTTTGCATTTCTCAATATTATTGAGCTCTACTACCAAGCTGGGGTATTTCAGCTTATTTTCTTTTTCCTTTGTTACTGGGTTTTCGAAATGATCCCTATAGAACAACCAAGAAACTTTTGTTGTCTTCACACTCCAGTGAAACTGAGACTCCCATACAGACCACTGAGAGCCATAGGCAAAGTTTATCCTTAGATGAACCTACCCTAGTTGATACTACAAGAAGTTCTTTCCATATGAAAGTAGCTCTTTGGAACAGAGAAACAACAGGCTTTCAAGAACTGGATCTGGCAAGTCATAAACAAATAACAAAACTTTGATTGATGCTTAGTGTTGCCCTAAGAGAATGGGTGAGTAGATTTACAGTATAGACTGTTTGATAAGGTTTGTATCCTTTCATGCTATTTAAAAGTTCTTTACACTTCAGTGTTGCAAGAAAAACACTCTAAAATATTTCAGTAGCATGAAAAACAAAGCATGATGTAGAGAGCTTATAACAGAAAGAAACAGAGTGCTACAGCATTAATGGTTTGATTATTAGATATCCTTCAGTTTTAGCTCATGTCCTGCTCCTCTTCCCAGCAATGCATCCTTTGTTAAATGTCAATATTAATATTGTTTCAGCTAAAGTGATACAGTTGTGCAAAAGGATTATAGCCTTGTCAATACATTTGTAATTTACATTCTCATTCACATGCATGAAAACCTCAGGGATTTAATTTTCAGATCACATGTGATTCTATTGATTGTAGTCTACAGGGGTCAAAGACTAATCTGCAATTTGTGTCTTCCGTGCCTGCATTAGAGGCCGGTGTATTGCAGAGAGGATAGTGGGGGGTAAATAAATACAGCAGCTGGTGGGAAAAGCATGAGGTTCTTCTCAGAGTTTCTTGTTTGGTTGAGGTTTTTTATTTGTTTGTTTTCCTTTAAGTTTTATCAGTTCCAAGTTTGAAACTGGGGGATATTGATCATTTCCAGGTAAACAAGCTTTCTGATTCCTTGAGAACTGTAAATGATATGGCAATAAAACTGTATATTTAGATTGGCCTTGGGTGAAGAATTATGTCAGGAAAAAAAATTGTTTTCTTCCTCAACAAAAAGGTTGTTGCTCTCAGAGTGTTTAAATCTTATCTTTACTATAGCATAGATGCAGACCATAAAAGTTTAGGTTCTGTAGCTCTAATTGCTCATGCTGTGTTCTCACCCCATCTCACATGTTTAAGTTGAGTCAGAAGGAGTGTTTCTTGTAATGGAGGAACTAAGGGGAAAATCTAGGTGATTCAGAGATTGTTTCTCTTCTCACAAACTGACTGCTAAATTAAGATATTAGCCTGCAGAACTGGAGGCCTCTGCAGGAAATGGTGTTCATCTGTCAGATGGATGTAATACTGAACCCCTGCCTACCTCCAGCTATGATAATGTCCCTCCACTGTCTTCTTCCCAAATTAGAATTTACCATTGGGGTAATGGCAGAATCTAATTTTTCCTTCACCTTCAGTTTCAGTGATATGCTTTCAGTCCTATTACTCTTTACCTACACTTTGCTACTTAGTTCCATCCCAGCAGTAGCTGCATTTCTGTTTTAATCAGGACTTTGCATTGTTTTTTTTCTGTAGTAACCATCTATTTATCAGTAACTCATTGAATAATGCGACTCATTGGTTCTGTGTTGTGTTGTTTTTTTCAGACTAATGCTTGGTTTATGTGTTATGTATTATCATATAGTGATTTGAAGGAAAAAGACAAATTTCTTTTTCTTTTCTTTCTTTTTTAAGTGAAAAGTACACGACTCTCAATTTGTGTTATAGAATGATAACCTGAGACAGAGTGTGAAACTGGAGGAGATGAGGTTGTTTCTGGCAGTCCTCAGTTTCAGTACAGTTCATTAATGTAGTCTTAGGGAAAGACCTAAAATAATTTAGTTCTGTGCAACAGTAACCTTTGCCCTTTAGAAAGAATGACTGTGGTAGAGGAAATGCCATTGTAACTCTTGAAATGTGATGTCTATTATCTGCATCCCTCTCTTGGAGCTAAATCAATGGACAGAATTGTGATTTCAAAGGATCAAAGTATAAGAACAGCCACCTGATTTGCCAGGTGCTGAGACAATGCCAAGTTGGAGAGAGATTTATTTGGAGCTGCTGTTACTCTATCGCTACTATAAGTTAAACTTGGCATAGTGGTGTTCCATTGATTTTGGTCTGGGAAAAGAGGAGGAAGGAATACTAGTCATCTATGAACTGAAGAAGACTGGAGCTGTAGGTCCCAGCCATAGGTGAGATGAGTTCTGTGGGCAGCTTCATTTCTGCTGAAACAGAGCCACAACCTCATTTCATCTTTGAGAAAATGCATCTTGCTCAGTTTCCAGATTTTAAAGTTGTAGAGCTTTTAGAGTCAGTGGAGGTCTTGGCCCTTCCATTCAACTTTGTTTCTTCAACAGAGTAAGGAAGAATGAAAAGGAACAAAGAGGGATTTTTGTTGCATGTTTGTGCTGCTCTGGTCCTGGGACAAGATGAATTGAGGTGGGATTCCTAAAGCATAGGACTGGTCCATATTCCTATCTCCTCAAAATCAGAGAATGGTAGCCTGGGGCTAGCAACATGTTTGAACTCTCCTTCAGAAATAGATTGCCCCAGTTCAATGAGGAGGTGCAGTATGAATTTACAGCCCCTGAAGAATATTTAACAAATTACATTAAACTGGAAGATTAAAAAAATCTTTCCATTTCTTTCCCTCAATCCACAGCCTTAACTAGGAAGTAAATAACCCCAGAATGTATTTTCAGAATGAGTTTCAATGTGTTTTTTATTCTTTATATTCAGAGTCACATCTTCACAAAAATGTACTGTCATGGAATTGTAAGATACTCTAGTGGCTTATCTTATTTAATGCCGCTCCATCAAGGTTGCCACGTGAACATAATCTTGTAAATGAAGGAACCAATGCAAAGACGATCAGTGTCAGGCTTTGACGTATATGATATGCTTTTCTGATCATCTTTCCTTCACAGGGATCAAAGCCTGGAATATGCTATTGGATTAGCAAGGACCATCCACATTTAGTTCACTTATTTATTTATTTATTTACTTGTTTGCAGAGATCAGCAGGAAATGAAAGGTTGCTTAAAAATAGCTGCAGAAGTGATTTCAGTGTTTTTGGTTGGTATCATCCTGCAACCTGACATTACAGCTGCCAGTTTGCTGCAGGATCTGGAAGTTTCTTTGGCGCACTCTGCAGCATGATGGAAATGAATATACTTGAAATATTAGGTTATAGCCACACTGGTAAATACAATAAATTTCTTTTAATGATGTATGTAAGAAAATTGCATATATGTTGCACATGTAATGGCAAGAAAATCTTTTTATCAGTGCAGCTCAAAGGGGTACTACTAGCTGTTTCTCTAAAGGAACAAAACTGCTGATTTGTGTTGGCTTTCTCTTCTTGCTTTCTTTCCTAGGATAAATTTCATCCATGCTAAGAGTTTTATAAGATCACTTTCTTTGGAAAACCAATAAATTCAGATAAGTCCTTAGAGATGCATCAAAACTAGATACTGTGAAATGGACAGCTTCACATGAAATCAGATGAATTCATAATAATACACACAATTTATACAATGTCTGAGATGGTTAAAACTCTGTATAGACATTAACTTATTAAATGAGACAATAGTTGAAAGCTGCCACAGCTTTGATTTGTAGAACTTGAAGCCACACTCAGTTTAATCCTAAATAGACTCAAATTTTCATTTCCTTCTTCCTCCTCTGTGGAAAAGATTTTGTGTGTGTGAATGAAACAACACATGATTGTGTGTGAGAAATATGTTAGTGGACTATGAAAGGGAAACCTCTAAAAATAAAATCCATATCAATTTATTCCCACCTCAGCAAACAATTGTTGAATGGTCACAACATAAAAAACCATGGAGCATTCTCTTGGCTCACTTTCTGCGGCTGAACCAGAGGCATAAGTCAAAGCACCATGTTCCTGAACCACTCTCAGGTCATTTTGTGGGGAGGGGCTGATTTATAGTCTGCTTTTTAAATTCAAGTGGTTGAAAATTCCAAAAATTAAAAGTCCATGATACAATCCCAGGACCTGTTCTAAAAATTGCATAAGTTGATGGGAAGCCTTGGATGAGCTGTTTCAGTTAATTGTGTGTGTCTTCATAGTAAAGATATCTCCATCTGAACTAGTCTACTCAGACTCACTGGTAGATAATGAAATTAAATAATAGCTTCTCTGGAATATTGCTCAGCTTCATCTAGAAACAATTGTGGGGGTTTGATGGGGTTTGTTTGTTTGCTGTAATTTTTGTTTTCTTTTCTTCAAAAAGCTCCTCATTAGGCAATTCCTCTACTTATTAACTATAAATGGATCTCAGAAAAATGTCTACGCATCAACCTCTGATACTGGGCAACACTAACCCCACTTCTGTTCCCCTGAATTTTGAAGGTTTTTTTCCTATTTCTAATGAGACCCTAGCGTGAGCCACACTGAACAAAACTAACCTGTTTTTATTGATTTTTTTAAAATGTGAGAATTCCAATAAACCTTCTTTTCCGTATTGCCTAGAAATCTGTCTCTATCACCAGCACAGAACTGCAACTTCTTCCCTGCTGTAAAGTAATCTGGTGTTTGAAACGACTAAGAAAAGCAGAGAGTTGTTTCTCCTAGTCCCAGTGCTATTTCTAAATGAGTAAGGGAGATCCTGCAGGTGGCCCCTGTTAGCCCTGCTCTGCCCTTAGCTGCTCTGACAGCTGCCAGGTATAGATCTGGAGGCTGTAGTGATGAGCCCTCTGCAGTGCTGAGGTCTGTGGGGTGACCTGGAGCAAGTCCTACCCCCTTGGCTTGTCCATGAGAACAGAGCACATCCTGATGGTGACTGCTGCAAAGCTGGGTATGGGGAAAGGGGCCAAAAGCAGTGAGGGACATGGCTGAAAACTTGGAGTGCTTGTTTTGGGGGCTGAAGGGTATGGGAAGAGGGAGCAAAACTCAGTATTAGTCAAGCTGAAAGGTGGATGTGCCTCAGGCAAGAAATCAGCAGTGAATAGTGACAGGGATGTTTCTCTTCAAAAACCTGTTCTTTGCTTCTCCTATTGTTGGCTCTACTGGCCTCAGTTGTGTACTGTAAAAAGCTCAATGAAAACACGTCAGCTATTTCTTGAACTCCATGGTCCCTACTATTGTTAATACTTTTAAGCTAGTGACCAGCTAATTAATTTCTCACAAATAATAATGATTACGAATGGAGTATCTTGTGAAACACATTCCTAGAAATTTTCACTTATAGTTAAATACATGTTAATTTAATTTTTCAACATTTGATTCTTTCTTCTATTTCTTCTCCTATTGTCTGTAGGTCCTCTGTGCATGACACCTGGATCCTGTGACAGTCTGACAAATTAATCCTTGTGTCTGAGAGGCTGTTAGTTGTTCAGGAACTGAACTGGGAGAATTTCTAAATAAGCCTCTAATACAAATAAAGGACATTGACCTGTAAGCACATTGACCCCCTAAAGGCAGGAAGACCTGAAAATCTTTAAAAAGTAGAACAGACCTAATGTAACTATTAGCACACTATCCCACCAGAAGCTTCCCATTGTTAACAAAGACAAGCACTGTTCCCTACTAGCATCACAAGCTTTTGGAAACAAACCTTTCTCACCAAGCTGCATACGATCATTTCACAACAACAGAGTAGTTTCTCTTGTTTGTTAGTTTTGGATAGTGTGGATGCAGCCATAAACCATGGGATCTCGACTGTGCCTGTTGAACAGTCAGTGTGGCAGTGCTGTTTGAAGGAGAGAGGAAAACACAAAGTCCGTCTCTGTTCAAGGTGTACCACTAAATGTATGTTTTGCTGTGGCCTCACATCCTGAAAAACATTAGGATCCCTGGTGATTATGCCATGAAAAACAGGAAAACTGTAAAACTTGAACAGTTGCTGGTATTGTTCCTATTGAAGAGAGCAGATGTGTATTTAAGCAACATCTGAGGAAAGAGATGTGCCTGATACAAATAAAATAGCTTTTTTCTTCTGCTTATCTCAGTCAGAGAGGACAGGATGCATCTACCTGCTCATCTTGTCTGCAAACTGCCTTTTATTTTGCTTCTGCCTCCTTGGAGGATATATTCCTTTAACTGCCTTTGTTTCCTGCGTTGCTTTCAGCATTTGATAAGAAGTCCCTTAATCTCTAGTTAAAAGCACTCTGTACTGCCCATAAGCAATCTGATTTCCTCTGTTCTCATGTGCACCTCATATCTGAGCATCAGGGAAGTGGAACGAGTTATCTGCCCTGTTTTCATACAGATGTCTGTAACTGAAACTTCTGGCTATAAGGCACAGCAACGCAGATACCTAGAGATGCATCCATTTTACTGGCCTTGTTCTGCTTTGAAAACAAGGAGATCTGTGATCATTAAAATCCTCAGAATTATTTGTTCGTCACAGCTGCAGGAGACTGTGGCAGTGGGAAACACTAAGCAAGGTTCCCCTCTCCACGATAAATTGTTCATGATCAGTGGTATGGAGGAAGGATTGTTCCCTCATATTTACAGCAGATGTGGGTAGGATGGTAGAGAAAAGGTAATTTATTGTCTCCTCACTTCTGCTGATGGTCCAAGATGTTACTTCAGGTGAGTCCCATGCAGACTGTGTTCTGCAGAACCCTTCTGGCACCACAGAGCAGCTCCCTTGAGCTTACAGCTCCCTTAACCTCCTTTCAGCTTGCACAGAAATGCCCCAGATGTCACAGAAGGAAAGGGATGGTGTTATTTCTGATCTGGCTCTTGCTAGAAGTGGAGAAAAAATGGTGAAGATGAGAAAAGGAAGTCTCAGATACATGGACAGGACTAGAGTCTCCCCCATGTACATAAAACTATAAACCCACCTGTTAAGACAAATATGATGGTAGTGTGTTTTGATGCCTATGGGTGTTTTTCTCACCTATGGGGTGAAATGCACTCTAAAATGAATTTGAAGTTGTTCTTTTTCTGTCTCTTTTAGGTGACAATCCCTCTTGAAAATTTACTATGTAGCTAGTTGTTTCAAAAATGTCATATGTGTTTCAAATATTTGGTGCCAAGAGTGTGATTGCATAATATGGAAAGATGAACCTTGGGTTTTTGGAAAGGCTTGCCCTCTGTGCATATGTCCCTTAGTAGTTCATTTGATCCATCTATGTTTCTTCATTATGTATTTAACCACTAGCTATTGATCTGTGGGCCATTCTTAGCTGAAATTGAAGTTAGGAAAAAAAAAAAAAATAAAGAAAAAAGAGAGCAAGTAGGGAAGTAGAAAGGATGTGCTTATACTGCTCTTACTTATCATGCTGGAAGCTTGTGTTGTTACAGAACTTCCACACCATCTGACCTAGCAGTAGGGAACTCAGATGATTCAGTGGGCTAAAAATATTCACAAAAGGCTCCCCTAATATTTCAAGATTCCTTACAATAATATCAAATATTAAATCATCAAAGACAAAATAGAGCAAAAAAGACTTCTCACTCTCGCCATTAGACATTGTCAGACCCATTTGCAGACTCGCTCTGAAGTTACCCTGACCTCTTCAGGAGGATTTGTGCAGCCACTGTGGGTTTGCAGAATAAGACAAAGCATATTCCTGCTTCCACATGGGTTAATGTTTGAATATGGATGTGTGAAAGTATATGTGCCTCTCTGGAGTACAGCAGCAAAACACAACCTTGAGTGTTTGCCAGTGATGCCTACGTGCTGAGAACTGAAAGTTCCCACCACATTCATTAAAATACATGTTTTGGGCTGAGGGCATCATTAACAGCTTGGTATTGCTTGTGGCTCCAAGTGGAGCCATTCCCTGCCATACGGTGTGTCAGTAGGGATCACACTAATGATCTGGAACGGTGAGCTGGGCACTTGCAGGGATGTCACGCATTTCAGAGGAGGCTTTGGGGAAGACTTGCTCAAAATGGAAACTCCACTGCAGCAGGGCTCCTTGAATTTTGTTAAAAGTGTAAATGTTCCAGGAGCCTATTTTCTTGGTATTTACTTTCTTTTTACTACACAATATTGTGATTCATATCTATGAAGTTTATACTGTTCTTAGAGTACTAATTACATAAGAGCTCCTTACTTTAAAGTCCAACATTGTCTCAATGTTTTAACTTTGATGGAAAATGTCTTATAATGTTCATTTACATAAGCTTTATATGAATTGGATTTCTTTGCTTCCAGTAGTCTACGGTAAGTGCTGGATAAAGCAAGTGTGGATTCCCCTGTGGCTCCTATGAGGAGCCTCAAAGATCAAACCTAATATTTCCGTATGTATTCAGGTGTGTAGAATTCTAAAGAAAGTTATTTGATATGTTAAAAAATACATTGCTTTCTGAAAGAAAATTTCAAATGCATGCACATCAGCACATATATACACTAACAAAGACGTACAAAAATGCACATTTCTGGACATGTTTGGGGTTTTTGTTCAGTTTATCTTTCTTTTTTATCAATTAGTTTTTTTAAATAATCTTGATTCTCTGCAGCAAATTATTGACCATTTCTAACTAGCTCTGTGTAACAGAAAAACTCATTAAATTTGTGCTGTCCATTGGAAACTGGACAGTCAATTACACGAGAAGCAAAGGTTCCCTGCTCTACCCTTTCAGTCAGGCCAGAAAAAATCAACACCAGATTTTCCTATTCTGTTGTCTCCATAAAGTGAGAGGGTGAATGGGGAAATAAGGAAACAACTGCCAACTTCCCCTAAGCTGTGTCAGTATGGTTTGAAACTGAAGCCAAAATTTGTACCAGAGCTAGCTTCTGATGTAATGCACATCCAAATGGCTTTAATGATTTGTGTTTACAATCTGGCCTTCAGTTATTATTTAATCTGGAGAAGCCAGTTTGTCTTTACTAAGTACACATTACAAATACCTTGCCATGCTTAGCTCATTAAAGCAAAATAAGAAATTCAATACATATAGGTTAATGACTTTTGGATTGGTACAGAAGCTCATCTTACAAATGCTTTGAGGTCAATGGGAAGTTTCTCCAGGCAATCAAATTTCTTGAGCTTGGAATATATCAAGTAATAAACAGGAAGAGTAATTAACAGAAAATCTAAACTAGCAAAATGGGGGCAGGTTCTAAATCTGTCCATCTCCATCAGAGTAGGAGTGTTTTGGCACGGGCTGAACACATCAGAAACTGGCTCCACTTTGTCATCTTCTGCTGATGCTTTCCCACACCAACAGGCTTGTAAACAAACATGTTTACACTGCCACCTTGCAGAAAAATTGTTACTGGCTTCAATTTAGACACCATTAAATCTTCAGCAGGAGCGTGCTGTGTGACACTTTTGATTTTGCATGCATAACATACAGTAACTCAATGACAATGTTGGCTCTCTCTATCATTCTTAAGCAAAATATCTCTCTTAGCCATGTGAATGTAGATGACAGATGTTTCAGATCAGTCACTGCAAAGAGATAACAAGAGTGTCTTGGATCATTACAGGACATGAATCTTTAAAAGTAATTATAGGAGGTAACAACTGATATGACAATTGAGTCCCTCCAGCCTGTGTTTCACCTTACAAAACAACTACGTGGGATATTTCCCCACAGGAATATGCTGCTGGCTTCCAGATTCTGCTGCTTTTTGATGTGAAGTCACATTATGCATGCTAAAAAGGAAAATGTTCTTAGCACAAGTTTCTTGTTAGCATAGCAGATCTAATTGGAATCTAAGGAAACTGGCAAGGCACTTGGATGTTAATTTTCTCCTTTTTTGCATAACTAAAGAAAGAAATATTCTCCGCTTTGCGTGCTATGCAATTGAACTGTCATATTTAGCACATCATACACCCATGGTGTATTTTATATAATCTTCCATAACAGGGATATAATCTATACTTATTCTTTGAAGAGCTAAATTCTTGTTGACTTCAGCTGTAGCTGAATATAGACATATTAAACAATAAGGAAAAGGTTTAGGATTTGGTCTTTTCATTGGAAAATGCTGAAAGATAGTACCAGATCAAAACAGCTCTTCAGATTTAAACACAGAAATTATTTGAGTTTGGTTGCTTCCACTTGATATAAATATTGTAGCATTTGGTGTATTTGTGCACCTCATTGGAAATTATTTATAAATTCTGGTTTGAAAATGGAGATATCCTGGTGTGCCTCAATGTAGCTACGGCTCGAGTCATCTGTTCTGTATTCTTCCCTCGTAAGTACCAATCTCAAGAAGAGGCACCTTAAAGTAATGAGTTTTCTAGAAGTAGTCCAGCATCTCCATAATGGGATTCAAAGTGAATCACAGAATCACAGAATCACAGAATACTATGAGTTGGAAGGGACCCACAAGGATCATCTAGTCCAAAGGTGATCAAATGTAGAAGAACTGATGCTAACTTTCCAAATCACAAAAACTAACATGGGACAGGGAAGTTACAAGAAAAAGTGTTTGGATAGTAAAGAGAAAAATGGTATTGTACTGGGGGCATATGTCTTAGCTGTGGGAGCTACCCTCAAGGGTTAGTGTTAATACCTACAGCAGATTCCAAGTCAGATGTTTTAGCAGAGGCCAGGGCCAAAGTAATGAGCACCTGGACTGTGGGTGCTCATGCTTGTAGACAGCTAGGAACCAAAATTGCAGCAGCAGAGTAGTTCAGCTAGTAACCTTTTTTGCAGCAAGGGGAACTTTGCTGCATTTCATCACAGTAATTTCAGACTAGCTTGCAACATGGTTGAAGTAATTTTGGATTTCAGTCTTCCTGAACCTGGAGACATCCATGAAAATTCAGCCTGTCCTCTGCTCAAGGCACTTAGAAGAGTGTCACTTGGAACTGGTGAAACAGTTCTTTTTCTATTTTGTTTGACAACCTGTCATAACTTCTTTCTGAGAAGTATTTTTTAACTCTTTATACATCTGTCTCTTCATAATATTAACCTTAAGTTTCTTTAGATCCCTGATGAGAATGTGATATGAAATTGAGAAAAAGGAACTTCACTAAGATCCAAGTGTGTTAAACATACTTCCTCCTACTTTTTTACTAACAAGGATATTCTTGAAATGAAGAAGATTATTAGACTGGTTTGATATGTTCTGGTGTTGATAGAGACAGCATTTACTTTATTATCTTCCAGGTACTTAGAAAGTGATTACAGAATATTTTGTTCCAAAATTGTTTCAGATTTTTCCAGGTTCTCCAAAGCTTGCATGACCATTTGTAAATCTTCTCCCTGAAAAAGCAATTCAGTTGCATTTAATCCACTTGTGAGATCTCCTCTGCCCTCCATGGTATCTCAAGCCAGCGGCTGAAGATTAGTCCCTCAGATAGTTTGGGGTTTTTTTCAAGGCCTTGACAAAGGGTATGACTGTGAGTAAACTAAAATAGAGTTGAATTTTTGCTGTCTTCTGGCCTCTCTTCTTTTCTGGTTCCTGTAAATGCATGATGTGCAAACTATGCTCTAATTTAGTCTCTGATACTTATTGAATTGATTTCCATATTCTCTTTTCCTCTAGTTGAATAGTACTTTAGCTTAAGAAAAACTTCTTGCCCTTTCAAGCAGTCTGAATGTTACTGCAGCCCTCTTCTCTTGCAGCATGCCTAGCCCCTGGAGTAGCCTTGCCTCCATCTCCGCTTCATCAACTCTTTTTTCTCTTTTTTCTTCCTTTTTTCCAGCTTCCCTGGAAAGCTGTTTGTTCCTTCTCTCACTATTCTTTGCTTTATTTCCCTCTTTCTTTTATTATGGTGCTGTCAAACATGCTTATTTAACATTATAAAACACAATGGATTTCTTTTTCCTCGTGGCAGGTAGCAAGATGAAACTGTACCCTTGCTGGTTTGGTAATGTCTTTCGCTTCTACTCATGCAAAGCTTCATGTTAAACACAGAATATATTGGATAGACTTTACTGAAGGGGTATCTT
>WEKX01010217.1:16398-67742 GCA_013390025.1 Pitta sordida | reverse complement strand
TTGGGAAATGTTTTTCTCTTCTGAGTTTTATAAGCCCTGACACCCAATAAAAACACTGTGTATCCTCTGCTCTTAGACTGTGGAAATCAGCAACTCATCATCTCTTTTTCGTTCTGTTTATGTAATATATGATTTTTGAGAATTGTTTGTATACTCATGATCCCTGGCATCTGTCTTGGAAACCAGCAATTTCCAGGCTTGTCTCCTTGCATGGTTGTCATTCTAACTTTCCTGACTAAGCTGTCATTCTGTTTTGTGCCCTTCTGAACGTGCCCCTTTTTGGCACAGAATGAGAAGAGCTCTGCCCAGAAATCAGGATGATGATGCACCATAGACGCATGCAAGTGGCTTAATAGGGTTTTTTGTTTAGTTTAGAGAAATGTCCACACTGGCTCCACAATCTTCTTGTTGAGTTATGAACAATTTTCATTGCAAAAAATCTGCCTTGTTTCTCTTGTTTCTCCATTCATGACCCCTTTCCATGCTCTTTGATTCACCTCTACTAGAAGTTACCTCTTGCTGGTTCTGTCACCTTAAATACTCTTCTTTCTGTTCTCTGATCCAGGTCTATGAAGTACTTGGAAGTTAAAAAAAAATCTCACAAACCCTCTGTCATTAAACAAGAAAATATAGAGGCTTTTTTAAACTGACAGAAATGAGGAGATGGATATGATGAGCTGGGGATAGGCTTAAGGCACTCAGCTTTGCCATAGCCAAGAGAGTTAGTCAGAAGCTTCCTGATGGGCCAATCACCAAATAAATCAGATAGAATTGGTGTCCCCAGTCACATTATTTCCTGTTGGCTTTCACTGGTTATTTTATCATCCTCTCACTAGGCATCATGAGGTACTCTATAGTTCTTCCTGTTCTGCTCCAGTTCTAGGTGCCTTAGTTTGTCACTCCAAATTTTGCATTGCCAACAAATTTTGCCGCATTATTCACTCAGTTTTCCAGATGAGAATCTCATAGTCGCTTTTGTACTCTCTTGCAAAAATTAACGTAATATGCATTTGTTCAGTTGAATCTTCTCTTAATTAAAGAGAATTTAATAATTTATAGAGGGACAAAGAGCTTAGTTAAAGTCACTAGGATTATGTTCTTCAGGGTTTTTCCTATAACCATAATGAAGAAAGAGTATGTACTAGGTGGACTCGATGGATCATGGACTTGATAATCCTCATAGTCCTTTCTAACTCAAGATATTCTGTGATTCCAGGTGTAAATAAGATAAAAGATTAATGTAAAACCAAGAATGTCCCTGATATTAAGGGTCTATCATATAAATAGGCATTCAAGACAAAGGAAAGAGAAGAGGATCACTAATTCTCTTCTGTAGAAATATAAAAAAAAGGGAGTGATTTAAATGAATTCATCTAAGACACAATGGATGGCTTATCTAATTTCTCTGTTTACATGTCTCTCTCTTTACTGCAGGTCCTAAAATCACATCCTCAGCTAGTTCAGGTGTAGATGTCTCCATTATCAGTATCTGGAGATAGTACATTACCCAGTGTGTAGTAGGTGTCCTGCACTTGAGACTCATGCTTTGGAAACAGCAGAAAACGAATGGATTTCAGGGTGAGGATTTTACAGACTCTTCCTATAAATTTTCCAGGGTAGATTCAGACTTCTGGGTACCTTCTTCTAGGTAGATTTCTGGAGAAACTATGAGAACTTGTTTTCAATGACACCTCTCATGAATTGCCTAGAAATAATGGATCATGGACTGAAAGTTCTTCTAGAGAAGACCTATAGGAAATGTCAAAGAGAGTGGAGTATTACTGCTTCTTGGGTGCTGACACCTTGGGGCATCAGCCTTAACTGTATTGCAGCACAAATTTTAATAATTTATGCCTAGAATCTAAATAAGAGTCAATGGTGAAATACAGAAAAAAGTGTTTAACACCCATAAAAGCACCGGGACTTCAATTTCAGAAATACAAAAGAAATATAACTTCCAAATATAGAAAATTAAGGTACACAGATTTACTAGTCCAAGTATAATTTCATTATGTACTTCCAAATGCAGATTTAAAATAGAGATGGATGGCCACGTTGGACATATATGACAGACAGACATAATTAGTAACAGTTACTGTAGTGTAGGAATGAACGTTTCAGCCAGGCACTGTGTGACGGCTTTGCAGATGAAGTCCTGAACTTGTTTTAGAAAAGCAATTTTCTCATTCCCTCTCCCCTGCTTCCACTCTTGCCCTCCAGCTTAAAACCAATGGGCATAAAAGAATGTTCTTTGTCTGAAATGAAACCACAGCAGTTTCATCCTTGAAGCTACTCAGTAAGAAACATTTAAGATTTAGACTATGTTTACCTTGAGAACTAGAAGTAGTTAACACAATTTAAAGCTTGGAATAGAAACCAAAATTAAATGTACTGCTTAAAGGATTAGACAATCATCTTCCTGTACAAACAGCATACACAAGGAAATCGTATTAGCTATTAATGTAATTAGCTGAACCCAACAGTCTATGAATAAAACTCTTTTATACACTTCTCAAAAAAAAAAACCCCACCAAAAAACAAAACACCAAACCCAAACCCAAAAAAAACCCCCAAAAAACCCAAGGCAGTCTCAGGACGACTTAGAACTTGACAATTTGCATGAATTTCTAATGAGGCAAAATTCATTGAACTGATTAAATGAAATTCTTCCTATTACCTAATCCTCATAACTGCTGCCCAGAAGAGATGACAGCTTTACCTATTTCCACACTGAGTAAAAGCAGCAAAAAAGAACAAAAAATTCATAACCACATCATGACCTCAATTTTTTCCCCCTTCTGGTAAGCTACATAATATCTAAAATGGAATTACTTTGTTTCTGATTCAGAGCAGCATAACCTTGGGAACATTTCAAGCTAGATAAACACACCAGGGACCTGATCCAAAGGCCGTTGAAGTCAAAGAGAATTTCCAAATATTTCAATGAGTTTGCATCAGAAACACATGTAAAATAGCATTATTCATTAATTGTTATCTACAGATTTATTTGAAGAGGATTATATAGATAATGAAATTATGAATAGTCAGATACAAAGATGTGATTTTTAAGTAAGTATAGAATTATAGCTAGTCTAATTCAGGAATTGGATTTCTCCTCCTGTATAAAGTTCTAATATTTTGATTGATGTTTAGTTCTAAATGGGTAGAAATGACAAAGCACAAAACTTTTTTCCTGAAACAAAAGATTTTTGAACGTAATTCCATTTAGAAATGCTCAATTTTTTTTCAGTATGTCCAAAATTAAGTTGCCTTAACTATAAAAGTGCAGTATGTGAGGAAGTCTCAGCGGCAGTGACTGCTCATGAGACAGGTAGCATGGCCATAAGATGAGTTCCATGAAGGACAATGTGAGAAGCATTTATGTGCAATACCATTTCCATTAGCTTAGGCAATTTTACCCCATATAAAAAAAATGGTTTACTTCCATTTGTCTTTCCTGCCCAAGGGGAAAATTGAAAATAGTTGTAACTAATAACGTTGTCCAAAATTAAACAGCAATTTTGCAGAAGCCAGCATTTGTAATGAACTAGTTATTTCTATAATCCATAGGCCTAAGGTCTGCTTTATACTTGATTGTATTCCATTGGATTTCCTCCTATATTCTCTACAGCCCCACATCTTCCCCCAGCCAGAGGTTTTATTTCTTTTAAGAGTACTTGAATGCCCTTGGTTTCTGTAGATGATATGGAAAAATCTACCTGTACAAAACAGATTTGTAGGGTTGTTCAGTGCCCATATAATTGTCCCTTGGGGGCATTCTTGACCTGCATCCTGTAGGAGAGCTGAGTGTAGGAGTCCTATGTCTCATCAAGTTAAATTGTTAAATTGTTAAAAGTTGGCCAGCTCATCAAAACCCTGGTAGGAACGACAGAAACAGATGGTCTGTCACATAGTCTTACTAATCTCATAACTCTTATCAGGTTTGGGGAGCTGGAGTAAAAAGCAGGCTCTGGCAAAAATTTCCTAATCCAAAAAGACAGGATTATCCAGTGTTAGCCACTGGCTTGCAGAATGGACACATTACTCATCAGGAAATACCAAAATGAAGAAGAGCACTCTAAATCAAAATAATGCTGAAACAAATATCATTGTCTTAGACAGGGTTCCTTCCTCAGCAAAATGGTCTGGAAACTGTGTGAGCTCCAATGGCAGAGACACTCATGGTCATTTTATTTAACTACACAGTTGTTGAGCTACCATTGCCTAATGCATTGTTTTTGTAAGGCGCTTGGAGTAGGAGTGAAACAAGGCCTGCTCTTATTTTAGAGGGTTGCAGGTGTTTACTGTGTATCACCAGGAACAAACATCGTATTTCAGAGAACCAAGAGTAGCCTGGTGATGGGTAAACATTTATGTGAAAAGAAATAAAGTGATGGAAACACATTTTGCTTTTACAGTCCAGTCTTGTATATTTGACTGTGGGCAGTCAACATGACATGAACAAATTCTTCGGATTTGCTCCCACTACCAGTGTCTTATTCCCCTTCATGAAGTATGGTGAACTCAAATCAACCTAAAGAGGTTTCTTCTGCATTTCTGCAGAAGTAGAAAAACAGAAAGAGGAAATTACTCTCAGGGTGGTGAAGTGGGGCCAGAGGTTGCTGTTACGTCTTGAGTGAGAGGGGACTTGGCTGATGCTGGCTTAATGCCCACAACCCCAATCCACCTGCCTATATTTCCTGCACTGACCCAGACTGGCAAACACTCAGGTAGAGATGTAGTTGATGGAGGCAGGTGAGTTTGCCTCAGAGGAAGGAGGACCTCAGAGCAAAGGAAACCAGGATTAGAAAGCATGCCAGGAACAGCTAGGCAACCACAATGTCTGCACTAAACAGGCAGTCTGTGTCCACTGCCACATATTGCAGGTGAGAGCCATGACCAGGAGGGATTGCTCAGTATGACAACTGTAACACGGCCACCCCTTGAGTCTCAAGACTGATGTAGTTGCTCTGCTCCATCACTCTCACTTGGGATCTGTAAAGTTCATTAACATGACCCCAAATACAAGAACTGAAAGCACAGGAAAGCATTTACCATTCCAGGTATGCCACCTGACATACATTTGGCCTTAGCCAGTCAAGTAACTGTCAACAACTTGCTCAATTGCCATGCAGAGCTCAGGTCCTCACTTGAGTCACAATGTATTACACTTCACCCCTCATAACAATTCAATTCAGCCCATAAGATGATGTCTATGTAAATAGACTTGACACTAGTATTGCATAGAGGTGAATGTCTCCCTCTTATTTATCAACCCTCTTGAATTTCCTACACCTGATTTCAAAACTGTCATATTAAGCAGTCTCTTGTTATGACCCACTGCAGATTGTTAGGTACTCCATAGACATACTACAGAATACATACAGTGCAGTCTGTAACATTGGCTATTGCCAAACAGAGTGGGGAAAACATTCTGTATGTCCTGGGTACAGCCTGAAGGCTTGTCATAATCTCAAACTTGGCATGGTTGGGGACAGATACTTCTTACAGTAAAAGTAAGTCTCATCATGTGAAAGAACTATTAAACAAGTTTCCATTCCAATGAGTAATGACAAATTAAAAGCATTAAAACCAGGGTGTAATTCCCACTGCTAAACTTGGTGTTGAAGTAATTTTATGCTCTGTGGCAACTACTGTGTGAGAACAGTAATTGTACATCTGAAGGGAATAAATACATATATTTTAGCTGGGCAAGAATCTTCACCAGTTGAAATGACACTGGCTTTTAATTAGCATCACAAATTGGATTCCAACAGGGAGAACACAGAGGGGCAAAATAAAATAAAATAAAATAAAGAAATCAAACAGAGTTCTTTAGTATAGAATTGTGTTAAATCACAAAAGATGCAGCAGCTTCCAGTTGTGATGGACACACATTAATGTTTGCAAAGATTTAGCTCTGAGAAAAAGCAGAAAGAACCACACATTCTCTGTATGGTTTCCAAAATGCTAACTTGAGCAATTATATTAAACTTTCCATATTTAGTGCTTTGGGGTCCTTTCTTGCTTTTCTGCAGAAACACACAATAGGTCAAATCATATTTTAACAAAAGTGAAATCCTATCACTGCATACCAGTAAAGATACTTGGTCTAATAGATAGAAAGAATCATATATGTGATTTTCATTCATGATGTGGAGTAACAAATTCCATCAGGTGATTTCTCCCCTCTCCCACCCCACTGAAGCATGGTCCTGCCAGTTTAATAAATGCGTCTCAGTGAAAAAACACTCAACTTGATTTAAAATGTTAAAGTGATGGAGTATCTGTTCTATTCCATGGTAAATTGTGCAAATGATTAGTTATCATGTCAGTCAAAAAAAAAAAATCAAGCTCTGTTATGATGGTGAATTCATCTGACTCTCACTGCTAATTTCCGAGTTTTATTCTGCCTTTTCCAGGGTATCTTGGAAGTCTTTCAAGTATGAGAAATATCATCTCTGTATATGGCTCAATTTGTTGTGTGCTTATTGTGACCTAGCACTCAGATGTCTCAAAACCATATTTAAGGGAGTCTAGCTGGTCTAGCAAATCATCTCAGTCTGAAGAGCAGGTCCCTTTAGAACTAAACTTGTGACTTTATTAAGGGGGGAAAAAGTATATCAAACATTTTTTTTAATCTCGTATAAAATTATTCTCAAACTAACAACTGTTTGTTTCCCAACTGAACTTTTTCTCATTCTCATATTTCTGTTATAGGATTTCCCTACTGTTTCAGCTGAGAATGTAAATTGTACCAGCTAAGAATATGAATTCTTTCGTCAATTCTTTTAAAATTCTTGAAAGCAAATTTTCAAAGTGTGGAGAATGAAGCAAGGATGAAATATTAGGATTTAGCTCTTCTTTTACTGGGTCTCCCACAGATACTATCTATAACCTTGCATTGATCATATAATCCCTTTGTCTCCTCTGGTGTGTGAAGACAGTAATTTTTCACCACATCCTGAAGCTGCAATGAAAACATTTCTGTAATTAATCCAGAGCTATATATTAATGAGACTATTAAGAGAATCTAATCAGACATGCACGAATATTTCAGATTCAAATGAACAAGCAGCTATTATTTCATACACTGCATTATTTACAAACTCTTTAAACTGCAGTTTGTTTATAGTCTAGATAATTCTAATGCAAATGGTGTAAGTATTGGCTACAGATTCAGATTTACAGGCAGGCCTTGGAGAGGATATTTTTCTCTTTGCAATGGATTAGCTGTGGGAAGCAACTGGAGAGCTACTGACTAAAGTAGATCAGATACAGCAGGACAGCATGTCTTAAGCCAAGTGTCTTGTCTGAACTAGGCCAAATAAGGCCATGAATTTGGATTTTCCCTATTGTGACCTAAAATTCTCTCACAAATCCTAGAAACCTCCGTATCCAAACTGAAATTAATAACCTTGCACAAAGTTTTAACTTCTATGATTTTCCACACTCCAACAACTAGAAAAATATTTCTGTTGGAAATTTCCAACCAGCTGTATCCATAGACATTCAACTCAGTTTTTGTTCAGAGCTTCCCTCTAGCTAAAGGGACTTAAAAATTATACAAAACCAACTTTTTACTCCTTTAAAGATAACTAACAGGGAAAGGAGAAAAATCTACTTCTAAGTGTTTTTGTAGCAATATTCACATTTTGTCAAGCTCGTACTGTATTGTAAGAGGATTCTCATGTTATCAGAATCAAATAATTCACATCCTTGTTCAGCACAAGTAGTGAAGAGTACTGTCTATAAATCCCTTTGGATTACCACATGGCTTTGAGCATGCAATAAATCTCTCCTCTATCCCATCACCTCCTAATCTGCTAAAAGTCTTCCAAAAGATCAGAACCATTAAGATGTCATTTTATAATGGAGGAATTATAGCCTAATTTAACAAACCTTGTCCTGAGGTCTATAAACTAGGACTCAAATGTGAGAAAGAAATCCTGCACTGAGTTCAATCACTGCTGGAGATTTGTTGCCGTGAGAGCCCACTCACTGGCTGACTAGCTGCCAGCCTTGCAAACTGCCTGAATTTCCCTACCAGGTTTGAGCTCTTCTGTTCCAATAACTGTTTTTTCTTCTCTTATTGCACTACCGTTTTTTTTCTTTCAAGTGACCCAAAATCTGGAATCTCCTTGTAAATTTAGGAGGAGGAGGAGGAGTAAATTTATGAGATTCCAGGTTTTATTATTGCAGTATTACTATTGTTATTATTATTCCCTGGGTAGGTTATATTTGTACTTCCTCTTCCTGTTTTAGTGTCCAAAACTTCTACACAAAGGTTTGTAATACTAAAAATGGCAGTTAAACCATCAGCAAGCAGCCTTATAGCTTAGAAATTCATAAATCTGACCTTACTTCTAGTGCTCTGTCACTTGAGGAAAAAGAGTTCACGTGAATGTATGTGTATGGCATACAGTGCTGGCTGAGCCTCAGATGTATTTAATGTGTGCAGCACTCCTTAAAAATAACGAACTGGGCTCATACATATTTTTATATCCTAGGATTTTTGTGCAGTCTTTACCTTAGTCCACCTCTCCTTACCATTAGAATTGGTTCAATGAATGGGAGTGTAATTAAGATGAAGCTGTTAGTGGCTAGTAAGGGGGCTAGCAAGCCCCTGAGGAGCTTAGAAAAACAGATTGCTTCAATATTTCTTTCACATACACACTATTTTCATGTACACTGGCATGTACAGCCTGGCAATTGGTCAGGTTTCCATGGAAATTATGGAAATTGGACCAGAAATAGCTGTTTATCAAGCCTGATTTCTTGCCATTTACAGCTGTCTTTGTCTAAGGTGGCAAAATAGTAAAGATTGCCTTTTCCTTCACTCCCTCTGAGCCTGAAAGAAATAGGTGCATGTATGAGAGGACTTTCTGCTTGAGCAAAACAAACGTCTCTGATGGCTTCATGAAGGACTGGGTCACGGCTGTGGCACTTCTTAGCAAATCAAAGAGGGATCTGTCCAACCCTAAGCATCAGAAGCACGAAGGAGGCAGTTTCAAATGTCTTCTCTTTATGATGGTAGCTTTTTTTATGAAAATTGATTGCTCATGCTCAAAGCCTGCATGACTGTAAACTATGGTAAAGGTCATACATTATTAGACCCTTCCCAGATTTGAGCTGCTGTGTTTGGCTACTTGGCCTCCTGTGAGACAACAGCAAATTATTACACAAGCCAATGACACACAGCACAGAAAGGCTCTCCTCTTAATCTCTTCTAAATTTCCTAGCCATTAATTCCACTGACTAACCTCTTTATTACAGTATAATCTTTCTTTAAATTTATAATAAAAATTACTACAAGCAAAGGCAGACAATGAAATCACAGCTTCAGAATGAAAGTGGAAGTGCCTACTTTCCCTCTGTCTTCCTTTTGTCCAAATTTCTCCGGCCTGGTCAGGTCCTGAGTAAAGCTTTACTACAGTTTATATCCACTTAAAGGAAATAACTAAGGAATGGTACTTAGAGAAATAGGTCAGGTTTTGAGGATGCTGGAAGGACACTTTCTGTCCTACTGGTTTTTCTGTGGTCTTGTGACGTGCCAAAACCTTTCATAAGACTGTGAGCCAAATTAGTTTAGTCCCATATGTTCCCTTCAGAGGTGCTTTCTCTCCTCCTCTCCAATGCTAGGGCACTTTTGTCCTGGTGACATATGTTTCCTACAGTGCCTTGCACTGAATGACACTGAATCCTTCTACACTGGAACACAAATAACTGATGTGTCAAGTACAGGTCATGTAATGTAAGAATAAAGCATCGCAGGCAATCAAAGCATGGAATGCAAACCCAGACCAGACTCTGAGCTTGGGATCAATGGTTAAGTGTATGTGAGTGGGCAGCAACAAGTGTAAAGAGGGGCATGATGCATATTTCCATCCACTATGGACAAACTGTTAACAGCCACAGGAAGCTGGAGCCACCTTCTCTGCTGCTCCTCTGGTCACCATGGGGGACTCAGAGGCAGTAATGAAAGCCTTATCCATACAGCATCGCTTGGTGGCATTTTGAACTTGTTGTGGACTACCTATTGCCTCTTGATTCCATCAATTCCGTTCTTCCAGGAGCTGCCATCAGAATTTCCTAATGTTCATGAGAGACTGATTCACTGCATGACATCATTATTATTTTTACTATTTTTCTTACTTCAATCGAAGTTTATGGATCAAGTCACAATATTCTCCTGTCATGTGGCTCCTGTTTCTCTGAGTTCATGCTTTCGTTATTGATGTCTGATCCATTAATGAGAAGTACTATACATATTATTTCTTCACTATTCTGTACTCTTAGTGCAGCTGTCTAGAATTGCTTGATGAAAGGTCATTTACTTGAGGCAAAAGTACATTTTTCATGCAATAAAATGCTTTTACTCATATATTTATTTAGCGGAAAAAGTATGCAATTTTAAAATAAAGATTACAACAATGGGTATTTTCATGCAATTACCTTAAAGAAGTGTCACTACAGTGTAGGGTTATTTCACCATGTTTATGAACTTAATTCTTGGGAACTATTTCCACCTACCTTCTAGGCATACGTGTGGTTCAAATCTTGTTTCCTACTGCAGGAACTCTTTTAGGCCTAGCTACTTCAGTGCTTAATAATTGGAGTGAAGAGATGAGTTTGGATTTTGGGCAATATCAAGGCTCACACAAGTTTCGAGACCTTGTATGAAAGATAAATCATGGGACTAGGAACATGAAAGCAGAAACTCTTTAGAGAAGCTTCTTAGGAAGATCAATGTCTACTGGTCACGCAGAGATAAGCATTGAGGCAGTTTGGCCTTTCTCAGGGATTGTGGAACGTCAACAATATCTGGGGAATTGCTGTGCGGACATCTTGCATCAAGAGGTCTTACCTATGTGAGAGATCTGACACCCTCAATAAACAAGGACGGGAATTTCTTAATATGGAGTTGCAACCATGTGACTCCCATACTGCAAAACAGTCAGAGGAGAAGTTGCATTACATCATGGTAGATATAGTGCAGAAGTTGGAATCTCCCACTTGGAGAGAACTTGATATGAAACAGGTCCCCTAAGACTCAAGTGAGGCTTTGAGATATTCTGGATTACCATTCATGGATTGGAAATTGTGATTAATGTGTTAGTACAGTTCAGCTAACTGACATATTACCCCCTGGAAGTCTGAAAATTCAATCTTTTTTATGTAATATGTCATGTTAAAAAAACACAACCAAACACTTTTCTGTAGAAAACTTTTTCCATCAAAATTTATTTTGTCTCAAATTTCCAGCAAGTTCCATTGCTCAAGCTCATGATTTAGACTTTTATCTAAGCCTTGCTCAGCAGCTGTAAGGTCATAAATTAACTACAAGCTCATCTCGGAGAAGGTCCCGTTACTCATTTTGCTCTGACACTACTTTTTTAGGGAAGGTATTTTGAACCAATCCTAAGTGGCATAAAATCAGTGTAACTCCAGCTGGGATCCCTGTACCACATGAGCTTCATCCTGCTGTCATACATGATACTTCTTGCTCTAAATTGTTTGCAGAAACTTGTTTCCACCTGTTTCTCTTTTGCAGAATCAACAGAATCAACTAAGTGCCTTGACAGGGCATTTAGGTTAAATCCTTTGTCTCCTGGTAGTACCACAGATGAAAGCAATCTGCCCACTGAGCATGAAGGCATTTACTGGCCTCCTCCCTCTTATCTCTTGCTTGTATTTGAAGTCTGAAGTCCCCTTGTCCCATATGCCAAGAATCTAAGTAGCTGGGATAATAGCACTGCAATAGCTGTACTGAGTCAAAGCATACTCCCCATTGTTACATGACTGCTTCTTGTTGATCAAGACTTGATCATGTGGATGGATAAATGACCTCTCGGAGTCCTGTGAGTGTTTTTTGTGATTCTAGACTACTTTCTGCTTTCTTTTTTACTTTATATTTCTTCTCTTTTTTCCCCCGTTTTTTCTCTACTTTACCTCTTTAATTTTTTTATATTATTCTGCATAAATTATATTAACTGTAACAGAAATATAAATATTTTTGTGCTGTCCCTGTGGGGTAAACACACAAGAAGAAGTGTTATGAAACCCATTCTTAAACTCCCTCAAAGGTTAACAGACAGAAACAAAGATTTCAGTGATGTCCCTTGTTCTTCCCCAAGGTCCTTCTTTAAGAAAGAATGAACAAATTACCTCATAGGGATATTCAGTACTCTTGACTATTAAGGGAGTATAGATGTTTACCTTCTGGTTAGATGAAATGAACCCTTTCCTAAGCTGATTGTCTGGACTTTCTCTGTAGTTTAATGGTGTGGACCAAGGAAGGGACTATACATCAAATGACTTAGTCTTAAGTGAGTCCTAGAACGGGAAGAATTGCTTTCTGCATGTGCTTACATCTTCTCATTGATTGTAAAAGCTCAGGTCTCTGGCCCGGACTAGATACTCCCAGTATTGGTGGCTGAAGAGAAATACAAAATCACACAACAAACTAATTACAGTGCTTTTTATTGAACAAACAAATATTTAAAATAACTTCTAGGTGATTTTAGGCATTAGACCATAACTTACATGGTCTCATACCTTTTTTCAGCAAGATTACTCTAAGACAAGGGATACTTTCCCAATGAGGAAGGTTGAACAGTGGCTACTGAGGGCTGTGAGACAAGACAGTCAGATAGATCCCCTAAAAAATGGAGCCCGACAACTTCCTTTAAAGGCTCCTCAGCCCTGCATGGAACTCAATGTCTGACTTCCCAGCAAGGCAGTGCAGCAGGATGAGAAGTGCTAATAATGTCCCTGTTCCATGGTGGTAAACAGAAACACACTGAGCACCTTCTCCCTAGAGCCCTGCAGGTCTTGGTGGTGTAGAGTTGAAAAATCTTGAGGGATTAATGGGTCCCTACTTTTTAATACTGAACCCAGTTACTTCAGGTCTGTTTCTGCTACTTAACTTACTGTTCTCCAAAGTATTATTCATTCATGGCTCTCTATAGATCTATAATGCACTCTCAGAAAGCATTTCGGGGGATAGGGATTTGATTAGGGCGATGTATTTGAAATGTCAGAGGTCTCTCCACCTCATCTAGAAGAAATGCGTAGAGTTGACAGATTTGCTCTGTGATAATGGGAACAGCATTATTCTTACAACATTTTTATAAACTACCTCTGTTTATTCTATTCCTCCCCCCTTCCCTTTATTTTTCTCTCTCCTGGAATAAACAGTAGCACAATACAGGAAAATAAATAAGGAAATAGACTTGACCTGAGTCAACTTGCTTGGGTTTTATTATAATTTTTTGGTACATGATATTTTCTCCAACCATTCTTCTGGTAGGACCACCAAAATGTCTACACAAATTTTCTGGACTATTTGTTGATTGCATAGGTGACATTATAAATTCTTCATCCTCATATTTTTTCTTCTTGTTCCTCTGAATGGACGAAATCTGGCTAGAAAGTAAAGTATCAGGTCAGAAAAACTGGTACAGTTCTAGGCAAGGATGCAGCCTGGAATTTCTGAGGAGAATATTTGGGATGACTGGAATCTTAAGGATGAAAGAAATTGTTGTGAAAGCTTTATAGCCAAGACAAGGGAAGATTTCCACAGCACGAAGAGCTCTAACAATTTCAGGTTCTGTTTTCTCATTTGATTTTACATGGAAAATCCAAAGCCCATCTGATGGCTTTGAAACTTACAGTACAACAACCTAATCCATAGGACCAAAGCTGCATGTGTATTTAGACTCCTAATTCCCTCTGATTTTAAATACCTTGATACCGTCAGGGACCTGGGCTTAACAGTCTAGCACTAATTCTCTTAGTAGTTTATTAGGCTCATTTGTCTTTCATGCACCTGCCAGCGGCTCTGGGCTTCCTGCGATTCCTTGGCAAAGTTACATCTGGGCTTCAGAACCATGTCATTCTCTGCTGCCCTGCAGAAAGGACAATCAGAGGATGTCAGTGACCTGGTGAAGTCTGAGACTCTCATCTTTTTGGTTTTGAGGGATACCCGAAAGTAACCTTGCTAACACTTTACAAGAGAAAACATGGGATGAGCTGACTTGTTTTTATACCTCTTGCTACTCCCAAACCAGGGAAGTCTTGCCCAGTGATAGAATCTTTTTATGTCATCTTGTACAGAACATTTTTATGTCATCTTATAGCCTGGAGATAGCTCAGAGGAAGCAAGCTTCACGCAGGTTCCAATAATAGTGGAGGGAGTTGAATAAATGTTGATTCATCTCCAACATTTCTCTGCTGGCCAATAGCCTCTATTTAATGCTCAGAATTCTCTGTAACACTGTGGCTTGCTTTTCTGAGCCATTTCTCTAGTACTATAGGAAATAAACAGTAATTATGGTCTGTTTCAGTAAATTTATCACATCAACTCTTCACTTGGAATGCTGACCATGGTAAACCAACATTGTAAGAGGTGGGCTACAATCTCACCCATATATTGAATAACTTGCAGTTACATTAACCTGTTCAGATGTCTGTTAGGAGAAATCATCTTTTACTGACAGTGGTCTTGCATTCCAGGCTGATTTATAGGAGGGGTCCTCAGCCACGAGCAAGGGGCTTGGTAACGATAGATGCTGAAAGTAAAAGCTAGCAAGTGTTTCAGAAAAGGGCACTTTAGACCGCTACATAAGCAACAAGCTATTATGCAGCCCTCATTTTGGATAGTTTCTCATCTGTTACTATGGTCTAGCCTGGATAAAAGCCTAATGTGCTGCAGCTGCAGGCTGGCTGTAATTTGTTAGATAATCAAACAGATACAGTCCCTCTTTCATCTTGCTCATGAGGAGTTCCTAATAAACATTTGGAAAACTGTGGTGTTAATCTTCCTCAGGTTCTTTCTTCATCCTTTCCCCTTGGTTTTTTAAACAGTAAGAATATAAAAAGGTGTAGTTCCCAGGTTTTCATAAGAAGCCTCTTTTAGTATTATCACGTGGCTCTTGATTTACAGATATTATTTGTTACCTGAGCTGCACTAAAACATCTGAGCAACGGTGGCACTCTTTATTCCTGTCTACCTGCCACTTCTGACTCTCCTACTTCTTTTTTATTAACTTGCCTACGAGCTGTTGTGTAAGGACTCTACAAAACTAGGCAGAGGGGTGCGTTTTTCCTGATTTGTTCTGGTGTTCTCTGACAGAGCCTCTCTCATACCTCTGAGCTTTCCCTCTACTTTATTCTTCCTCTAGCTACTATGCTATATTCTGGTAGTTATAGGTGGAGTTTGGGTTATGGTGGGTGGTTGGTTTTTTTCTGTTTCGTTTTGTGGTGTTGTTTTGGTTTTGTTTTTTTTTCAGGTAACAACTTCAATTGCTTTACCCAAACATGATATTGGCGTGTTACAAGAAAGGTGTGTTCTCATCTTCCCTTTCTTGTATCCCTTAAGGTTTTCCTGCTGGAGAAGATGCCACCTGACATGTGCCCTTGTTCTAAATCTGTGAACTGTATTCTTTTAAGATTTAATGTTTGAAATGTTATTCTTTTATTAAAACAGTCAATGACAAGATTTCAAAGGCAATGCTCAAGCAAAGTCAGCACATGACCTTTCTGGAGAGGAGGGTGGTGGTAGTTGCCTTTCATTCAACTACTAAAATACAGACTCAGAAACACCTATGTAAATTTTCAGTGTTACTTTTAAATGAGCTTTGACCAGTTCTTTGTCCTTGCTTTGACGAGTTTTTCAGGCCGTACTGTACCTGACACTAAGACCCTGTTTTGTGACCCTTACTTTATCCAAGGTCAAGTGATGGTAGAGGCAAAACCAGTCTGTCAGTAGAAGGAATTCTGGTAGAATGAATTAGCTGCTATATTTGAAAAAAAAAATATATTTGGGTACACTAGCATTTTTTTTGGTCCTTATAGAATTTCAGGTATTGATTATTATAAAATGTTTCTTAATTCTTGCTCTTTATTATTTCCACTGTTTATGTATGTTAATTTGCCTTAGGAGTGGATGATACCTACTGGCACTGCATCCTACAAACTGTTTAGCACAGTGGCGCCAGTGAGGGTCAGGAGAGCAGACTTATACATTATGTTCCACTATGTTTTCAAAGCTTATGCTTTCCCTGCATTTTCATGGTCTTGTGGTCGTTATGCAGATTGTTTTAGTTCGTAGTGTTTCCAACAGTTTGGTTAGGGGGAGTGTTACCTGATACTTTAAAATTCAGGTTGATTTTTAAACCAGGATTCAAGCTGCCAGGACTGTCCAGAAAAATTTGCAAGGCTGGTCAGAGGGACTATTTGCATTTCTCTGTTCCACTAAAACATACAGCACTTCATTAGGTAATTACAGCCCTGGGGCTTTCAGTCTGCTCCTTTTGCACATTTAAGTGGATTTCAAGTGTGTGTATTCCCCCTACTAGGGCACATAAAATTGAGCAACAGTGTGTAACATGTAATAAATGTCTAGCAGCCACTTTTGAAGTAGCTGCTGGCCAATTTAATAGACAGTTAACAGGCAGAGAATGGGAGAATAGCACTAGTTTGATATTTTAAAGGCAAATTTGGCTTTTTTTAATAGGTCTCTCATGTGAGAGTACTGTAATTGTTTTTATACCATGTGATCTTTGGGGAGGTTTGTTTACATAGTGTTTGTTAATGGAAAATAAACAAAAATGTAGTGAAAGGAGGTGACATAGTGACAAATGAAGGCTGTTTCTTTCGGAAAGCTTCTATTCCCTTTTTTGTCAAGTGACTCCTCATCAGCTTCCCCATATTGGTGTCTGAAGCTGGCTTTGGAAAAGGAAGTCTCTTCCCGATCCAGACCTTCATTCAACAGGCCTTAGGAACAGAGATCCCTTGGAGTCTAATGACCATATCTTTATAGCTGCTTATCAGTGATGTTTGAGTCTGATTTCATCTGCAGAGCTGAGATAAAGACAGCTAGATTGATTACTGTGGTCAGAAGGTTACTGTGGAGGGTGTTAAAAGGTTATTGTGCACTAAGTGTTAGTGATGCAGTATCTGTGGTGATGATGAGTGGGTTCTGCAACATCCCCTAACTGTAAGGAACAAAAGAAGTCTTAAAACCTCAGAGACATGGTTTTTTTTGTTATGTTAGTAACTTGGCAAATATGTTGAAGTAAGGCCTACAGAACACACACACAGGAAGGTATGGAATGGTTTAGAACACAAAAAAAACCAGGTTACATTGGAATGCCTTGTAAATGCATTTGAAATTTGACTTTTTTTTTTGTTCCAGTGTTTATTAGGCAGCCTGCATTAATTTAAGACAGCAGACATTAAATGTAAGTGCAAGAAAAAGGTGTAATTAATTCTATATGAAATTAATAAAAATGAAAACCTAATTAATATGATTTCTGTTACTGATCTCTTTCCAAGAGGTGGTCATGGATCATTGTCCTCTTGTACTTTAAAATTGATCCAACTTGTACTTCTGGCCCACATACAGACCCCACATACCCGGGCAGAACGCCCATCAATTTCAATTGACTGCAAAGAGTGAGTCGCTTGTTTGCACTTCTTTCTCAGATATGCAAAGGAAACAAAACTTACTTGATATGAAATCTTCCTTTCGTCCCCTCTCCCATCTTACACAGGGAGTCAGATCCCTTTGAAAACTGTATTATCCCTCCTGCTATAGAAGAAACACAAATGGAAACCAAGCAATTGTCAGTTTTCCAGCAGCGCAAAAAGTAAAATGTCACAAAACCCCCATCAAAACAGATAAATGCATTAGTTTGATTACATCCTTCACTAGAATAATACAAAATTATACTAGTGTAACACAAATAAAAATAATTAGAATTGGTTCAAATGAAGATATAGCTGGGGATGGTGGAAAGTAATTCCAATAGGTGTATCTTAAGGAAAAAAAATATTTGTCTAACGCATATTTTTATTAAAAGTGTCTGTTTTCTATGATTTTTCATTTAAAATAAGTTTCCAAAAGCTCTATTATTTCTTTGTCTGCTTGCCCGGGTATCATTGCCAGCTTCTTAATTCAGAGCAATTCAGTGGCCCAGCTGTTGCTGCAGCCCCAGAAGGGGAGGTGCTCTCACAGCTGAGGCAGGCAGTAACTCTGGAGTGTCACCCTCCAGGTCGGAGTGATGGGGGATCCAGTATCTCAGGCTGTGAGAGCCGAGAGCTGACTCTAGCTCCTGCAATTTACAGCAGGTTCCAGTACACTAGGGGATTGTGGCTAAATAAGGATACAGGATATCAGATTTCTGTGTCTTTAAAGTACCAGCAACACTGATCCGAGGAGGTAATAGATTTTTGTTCACTAGAAATACAGCGCTCACATCTTTTGGTGTGCTTTGTGATAAATATGTCTCTTTAAAGCTTGTACACCTCTGTTCATGGTTGCCAACTGAGAATTTGCAGTTGAAGACCTCTGCTGAACAACATTTGGAAGCAGGAACATAAAATCTACTGGACTTGAAGAATACTGGTGTTTGGATTTCTTCAGGCATTTTGGGGCCAGCAAACTTAATGTACCATTTCTTACAGCTATAAAGCTGGGTAGATTTATTCAGTTTCCTAAATGGCCCTATAGGTAGGAGGAAGATCCTAATGGTGTATGACAAGACTTTCATTACAAAATAATTTCATTTGCTTCGTGTGTGTTAAAGCACCTTATAGTTGCTTTGGAAACTTGAAAATGGGTTTTAAGCAGATTTTAAATTAAAACAGATGGGGGATAGGTTGTCTTAAGAGGTTTTTTAAAGCCCTAATCCCAAAATTAGGGCTAAAATCCCAATTCTGATTTTTCCTTCAGTTGATGAAATCCCTTATGACAGGAGAGGAGAAAACATTTGCATTAAATACAAGTTTTATTTGTATTTACATAGTATATGGAAGGCAAGTTTGAGCAGAGAGAGTGTAGAAAAATACCATTTTTGGCTGCCATACAATTTCTTCAGAATCTTTCAAAATAGACCACAGAAGAGGCAAGTGTAGATGCTACAGCTGTTTCAAAGGAAAAGGGGAGACACTGGGATATGCCAAGTTTGTGTTGGAGATTAGCAGCAGCATTAGAAAGAGTACTTGGGACTTACTGCTGTAAAATGCCAGCTCCATTGCCTGCTGCACGCTCTATTTTGTGACACTGTTATGTTCCAGGGAGGTGGTGGGGGGTGTCATCACAAAGTAAGTACAGTGACAATCACATTCCTGCTCCAAAGACCTGCTGGCTCAAGTAATCGTGTATACAGTAAAGGACACACATCTCACTAAGAGACAAATATGATTTCAAAAATGCTGTTTTCTTTCTTGACTAATTCAAAGAATGATTTCCAGCACTGGGTAGGTTTTATGTGGAAGAAAAACATTTTGAAAAGAGGATATTTGGCCCAAGAACAAACAAGTCAAAGCTAACTGTAATGATGGTTATTTTTTATTACTTAGACATTAGACCAAGGCTACTCTGGAGTTTACACCCTATAATGCAGAAAAATGCATCTTGGATTTAAAGATAGAGTTGGTCAATAGATTTATTTTTTTTCCTGTAACTAGAGGAACTAGGCCAGGTATTCCATGATAAATCTTTTCTCTCCACTTAAATGAAAAATTGCAACCAACATATATAGGATGCTGAGGAAAGCATATCCAGAGTATCCATGAGGGTGACATGCTACATTTCTATACCCAAGGTACCTCAGCTAATACGGCCCCTGAGGAGAAGAATTCCTAAGATATTAACTCCCTTTGTGGTGTTTGGGCATGTGATATCCCACTGCTGCTCCAAGGATGTGCTCTGTAGGCTGGATTTTTAGGCTGCTTGTTTCCTGTAGGGTGGGTCCAGAATGCCTGTCTGGGGCTGCCCGCATGAGTCAGAGTGCATAAACCTGAAAGGAACTGTATTGGTCCAGCATTTCAAGGCTATGGACTTTTCCGGCCAAATGCTTCATAGATAGGGAAATGACACCCTGGCAATCTTGACTAAAGAATCTTATCTACAACTACGAGTCAGCTTTCCATGTCTGAGCTCTTGGGCTGTACTAGAGTCATATAGTAGGAAGAGAAAAACCTCTGTTGAGGACTGCCAGTGTCGGGCACTCTATTATGTCCTATAAATGATCACAAAAGACTGTAGTGACAACAGAGAAAATATCAGCCCTGCACATTTAGCTAAAGGTTTTGACTCTGCTATAACATTTTGCCTAAGTGCTTTTATGGGTCAAAAGCAAACTGAATCCCAGTCTCCTTGAAAATAAGGGGGAATGACGCTGTTACACAGGTGCTTGAAGAGCAATCCAGGATAGACCTGAGAATATGTTTTCAGTTATAATGAAGCTGGCAAGTAGATGCATCATCAGTCCCATGATTGCTGGAGTGCTATCTTTGCTTAATCAAAAATAGCACTCAACAAGCAGTACTTATCTTCCTGTGAGGTGACACCAAGCTGCTCCAGCAATCCTGAACAGGTTAATTTAGAGGGCAGCTCTGATGGTACCGCTCCCTCTGGTGGCCTGCTTGCAGGAGGAGGCATCTCACATCTCCTCGATGATAGCCACCATTCCTAGAGGACCCTGCTGAGCCTGCAAAACACCACTTTTCAACCTCACCAAAAATGCAGCAAGGGATGGTCTAGCTGTGAAGTACAGGGAAGTAAGGGATTTCACACGGAATTTGGTTTTGGTGCCTTTTCAGTCCCGGCTCATCAGCAGCAGAATGAGGAGTTGTTCGAAAGCTAAAGATGATGCACTTAGGGAAACTGAGAGGGATTTACAGTGTGCTGTGAACTTGCAAAGCCGAAGGGGGCTCACCACAGCCCTTAATGATTCTGAAATGGGCTACTCCTTTTCTGCCCTTAAACCCATTTTTCTGGGCAAGAATATCGCACGGACTTGCGTATGAAGTTCCAAAGGGTGCTACTAAAATGCTCAATTTAAATATTTTACTTTCTTCATCTGTCTTAAACGCTTATGCTTACGTGCTCTTCTGTATGCTACCTCTCCTTTTGATCTTCCATGTGTTAATTTATGTTGCTATCCCTCGAAAAATAACATAATTATGAAGGTTATACTGTTGTTATAGTCAGGCTTTCCAGGTATCTTATCAAAATGCTCAGCGCTCTAACAGTCTGGGAAGGAGCCTCTTTACACAGCGGTCTAACATAAAATCACATCTTTATAATCCTATTCCACAAATAGTGTCAGGTTATGCTCTGTTTCTTAATTAACAAAAAACTGCATTACACTGTATAACTAAAGCAAAACCGAAATCATCTTACCCATAACTCATTTGTATATGTCACAGTGCTCTCTGGGAGGCTCTGTAATTGAAGAGGAGGTTGTCTGTTGATCTTCTGCTTGCTTTAAATGATTTTGTTTAATTTGAAAATTCACAAACGCTACCTTAGTGATACCTGTACTTTCAAGACTTTTTTTCACGCATGGCCAGTGTATTCTAGGGTAAAAATGTTTAAAACCAGTAGCTTTGGCAGTAGAGTCAAGTATGCTAAAATTTCACCTGAGAGATGTTTTGATCTCTCTGACACCTCAGAGCAGTTCTGATCATCAGCAAACTACGTTGTTGAAAGCTTTCTGATCTCAGCTGAAAAACTCCAAGGAAGTGGAATTCAGTGTAACTCTGAAGATATGGTTTGGCAATTATACATAATTTCTTCTGAAGTACAGAAAAAAAAGAACCAGGATTGGCCCTGGTTTGCAAAGGGTGTCTATGTAAGAGCTCAGGCTTCAGTTCAGAGCTCTCAAGAGAAAAGGCATGAGAGGCTGGTGTTACAGAAAAATTCAAAATTATGCAGCTGGGTCTTGATTTGAGGGTAGAACAAACATTCACAGAGGAGCTGTAATTCTGCCCGAGACCACTTCTCTCTTGGGTAGTGTGACTGCCAGGGTGTCCCTCTTTTCTTAGTAAAGGAAAATAGCATTATTCTTGTGAAATAAAATAGGTACATTTTTAATCAAAAGACTTTTTTTTAATTTATTTTGAAACGTGCTTCATTCTAAAAAAAATTCACTTGGGATAAAAAAGTCCTATGTTTTAATTTCTTGTTTTAAAAACTTATTAAATATTGTCCTAACATCAAAGGACTTTTCTCTCTCAATTGAGACACTGAACCAATCACACCTGTTACTCCATCGTTTGGGTTTAGTTTTGGGAATAATTTTACTTTCAGTTATTTTTCACTTTGCCTTTTATCTTGCAGTGGAGTGAGTTTGTCTGTTGTGACAGAAATTTGTGGCATGTTTTCATGAACCTGAAAATAGTTTCCTTTTTTTAAAAAGCAAGAAATAAATAAACAAACAAAAGCAAATGGTTCCAGCTATTAAGAAAAGAAAAAGAATTGAACAAATGTGTAGTGAGTTCAGAGTTCCATATATCTGAGCCACCTACAGCTAAAAAGAGGAGAGTTTCTGCCAGACCTCAAATGCAGAAGCTGAAGTTTCCCAATGTCATTGAAGTAAATCAAAGAAAGCCTTAAAAAGTTGGCAGGGAAAGTTGGGCATCTTTTCAGGCCAAACGAAAGCCTGGCTCAAAAGGACCTCATGGAAATGAATAGTTCATATTCTAAAGGCAATATATATTTAGAGAAAATGAAACCTTGGTTAAAACACTTTTTGAATCATGTTGAAGTGTTCATTGTAAACTTAAAAGGTCTTTCTTGATTTACTTGGCTCAATTTCTGAAGTTTTTTTCTTCCTGCTAATGACAAGCCATCCATCACTGGAGCTGTAATCAGGTTTTGCAGAAGGCCATGGGCATCATTTTCAATCATTTAAACTCTGCCAGCCTGCCTCTGTTTCTTATGAATCATGAGGATTAATGCCAAAGGATTTTTCTCCTTTAAAAAAATTTGCAAGTGTTGATTGCAACTTTCTTGTTACACCTGACCCACTTATCACCATTTAACCATTTAACAGCTCAGCAAAAGAGTGTCTGTCTGAGAGAAACAGTCATATCCAAATATAACCTCATATCTAACAAAATCATCTATGGGTCAGAACCTCAAAAATTTTTCAAATGTCTAAATGCCTTTGAAATTAACAGGAGATATTCGCCTTAAGTATGAATTTGATAGCAGGCTTGAGTGTGGGTGAACAGGCTGAATTTGTTGCCAGAAGCAATGCAATGTCCTGTGTAAAATCCACTCCCAGTAACATTGATAACAATACTTGTAGTGATGGTAATTTGCTATGAGGTAACTTAAATGCTTTGCTCGCATCTTTGTGCCATTATAAACATATTCGTGGAAAATTATGGTCTTTGTTCACATGACTTCTTGTTATCCCTCCTTAAATGACAGTCAGACAAGTCAGTACCTCTCAAATGACAGATACCAGGGGAGTTTGTACAAATGACGATGAGTGGAGAGTAGTGTCTTTTGTATGTTATCACCAATGTCTTCAGGTAGTAGTGGTGTAGGAAACGGGACAAAAATAGATGTACAAGGAAGTACGTGCTTCCAATGGTGGCTGACTTTGACTTTTCTCTGTGTGTGAGTATATGAACCCAACATGGACCCAACATTGCTAAGATTTAGTCAATAGTCTCTTCTAGCCAGTTTTAGATGTTACATTTTCCCAGTTTTATCTCTGGTTTAGGAAAGTGATTGTATGGAACCTTGTGAATGGCATTCCCCAGAAAAAAAAAAGAAACACCAAAAAAACCCCACAAGAGGGTATCTCAGTTTAATTAATAGAAAATAGCGGGCAAATATATCATGCTGTATTCCTTATCCATTGTCATTTTCATCTGTTTTAAGACCTCCCTCTTCCAGCCATGGGTCAGCTTCTGGACAAGTTATCCAATGTCCTTCCTCCCAGGTCTCTAAAAGCCCAAGCGAATTCCAGTGGGTTTTCTTCCACTCTGCAGCAAATAAACCATCATGAAATAACTAGGATATCCCCTGTGAAATGGGAAATTGGCAACATTTTTTCTTCATGGGCTGTTTTTATTCTACAAGTCTTCTGCAGAAGCAGGCCAGAAGAGGTGGGGACAATATAAGCCTTATTTTCAGTACATTGTGCCAAACAATTTCCATTCAGGTCCTGACATGACTGTGTTTAAGCATTCTGAATGAAGATGACATCTTATATTAAGATTTAATTCCCCAGTCCTACAGGGACAGCAGGTTTCTGCCCTTAAATCTAAAACTTGATCTTGTTTATATCTGGTTGCTCAAGGTACATTACAAGCTTTATTAAACTTCATTAATTAACAAGAAGATCCAAAAATCAATTCTGTAATCCCACACATCTTTACCAGATTTTACCTACCCGGGCAAGATCCACATGTGTTCTCCTTTTAAATCACACTGCAAATACAATCTTAAAATCATAACCTGAAATGCTTTTTTTAAACTGATGTGTCTTTAAAGAATTTAAATCAGATGGCCTTGGCACTAGTGAAATGAGAAAGTAAGGCAGTCAGCTAAAACATGGCTCTTTTTTTTCTTGCTTTTCCCTTTATCAGTACATGTAGAATTATGATTGCACAGGTAGAATATCAGCTGTATGTGTCAGGGTAATCAGTCACACAATCAAATGCAGGATCATTCTTTACCATAAATGCATTAAAAGAAAATCAGTCACATAGATTTGGCTTTCAACAGAGCAGCAGGCTGAGTTCTATTCATAACAAATCAGCTCACGCTTCGGGGAAAACTACAAATCGCTCCCACAGCATTATTCATTGGTTTGTCCTTTGCATCCCTCCAAGGAATTCTTATGTATTCTCTCTGCTCTGCTGTAAGGCTAACAGTGACTGTGGGGGAGGCAGAAAGGAGGAGCAACCTCCTTGGAAGGACAAGATGGGGGTTTTATTTGGGGGGGGTGGTGTCATTTTAATAATTAGTATTTGCTTTTCATGGCAGGCAAGCATTATAATTGAATGCACGGTAGATTATCCAGGTTTAGGTTTAACAAATTTCTTGTGATTTAGCTGGAAATGCCTACTTTTTATCTCTGTGAACTCATTATTAGTATTGCTAAAACATAGTTTGCATTAGTGATCATGCATAAAGCTCCTCACTGAGCTCAGAATCAGTTTTACTGAGCTCTGGACCTCACTAAGTGGGAAATAGTATTAAATATTCAGTAGAAAACTGAAATAGATGGTCAAGTCACAATCTATGCCTTAGTAGATAGAATCAAGAGAGTTTCAAAATTCCCCCCAAAGCCATGGTTGCCTAGGAACATACACACCTCCACCTTGAACAGCAAAGGGTTATATTCATTTACATCTTGTAACAAAAACCAGTAAATTTCTTCTCTTCCTCTGCGTGCTCGAGTCTCAGCAGCAGAGTGCTGATGTGCCTAGGTCAAGTGCAGCCCCACAGTTTGGAGGAAGTGGAGGATTTTGCTAGCTGCTCTCTGCTGGGCTCCTGCTGCCTCAGTTCACATTCTTGCAGTGTTTGTTAGCTGTGACAGTGTTGGTTAGGCATCAGCAGGGTGGGTTGTTGAGGAGGCTGTGGATCCACTGCTGCAGAGTAGAGATGCCCGCTGGCAGCTGAGCAGGACTGGGCCATGCACACCTGCATTTGTGCTGGCTGTGGCTTCTTACCATCTCTCTCCTCCCCCACTCAGAAAAGTTGCAACAACAGGCAGCATACCTCTCTCTGTCTCTAACTCCAGACTTCTGTCTTAGCCCTACTTCCTTCTCCTTCCTCTCTGCTTCCCAGGACAGCAGGGGCTGGCAGCAGGGGCCAACATCATTTTTTAGCCCAGTCTGGTGGCATTTGCTTTGCTTCCTTCCACCGCTGAAAAAACTCGAGCTGGCTTTATGAACGCTGCACAGTTCATTGGATGGATAGATGTAACTTTTGCACATTTGGGCACCCCCCAGGGTGGACCCTGAAGTGAATACATCAAGTTTTGAATTGCAGTGGCTCAGAGCCTGACAAACCATTTGTTCTGCTGCCTTAGCTAACAGGGTGATGGAGTCTGCTGGAAAGGTAGAGTGGGCAGCAAATGGCACTTCTCTTGTGCATTATTTCAGTGCCAACTGCCAGAAGTTGTAAGTCTGAATTCAATCCTGTATCAGATATTTTGCAAAAGATGTTGGATCACGTAATTGTATGGAATTTCTCTCATGTCTTTCTCAAACCATGCATCTTGTGCTCTCCAGGTCTTGACCTCAGGTTTATGAGGTGGTCCTTAGGGGGCAGCTTGAACACCCTCTTCAGCAAATCTGCTGGCTAAGAAGCCTCTTCTCAATCTACAATATACAACACAGTTCTCAGAGACAGCCACTAACTGGGGTATTTGAATTCATTGCTGTTCTGCTGAAATGTGAAATGGCAGGAGGGAAATGAACTTTGTTCATTAAACTTTGTTTAATGCATCATGAGATCATCCTTTTCCAAGCAGTTCAAATAGTTCCTAAAGTGAAGATCTTGCACTTTAGATTAAAGACATGACTCAGATGAAATGAGTAAAACAGTAAGCATCTCATGGAAGACAATCTAACCCATCAAATATGTGCCATATGCACAGAGGATGCGGCTTCAACTTTGTTTTCTCATTAACACCCACAATGAATATGAAGCTAGACAAAAACCTTGTTGACTGACATGACAAGGCCATGGGTTTAATTATTGAGCAATATGAACTTTTGGAACCTGAACTTTGTGGAAAGCAACTGATGGATCTGGTAGCATTAAATATAAACGCGTGACAGAAATCCATGCACAAGAAATGATCTTTGAGCATCAAAACATGGATTTTCTTCCAGATGGTTCCTGACTCATCAGAAAATCAGGCTACTACTCCAAGCTGATAAAGTTTTGCAAAATAGGCAGGCAGTTAAATGTCAAACTGCCTGAAAGGTTAATTTGTTGGAATGGCAAATATAAATGACATGTCTAGATTCAGGAATATGGGAAAGTTTAGGGGGTTTTGGTAAAACTATTTTTGCATTTCAGTTATCTTTTCTACGTATGCATTTATCAGCTTTGTACAGATACTTCAATTTTTTTACCCCTGCACAATTGCAAACACACAAATCAGAAAAGAAAGAAAAGCTTATTTCTATGTGTTTCCAAAAATAAAATAAATAAAATGGTGATAGTTCAGCATGCTTCCAGAAACAAAAATTTCACTTTCTGCTTTACATAGCATCAGATCAGCATCTGACCATCCTCTACGGAAGTAGCTGATAATTTCCAACAAAAGATATTTTTATTTTCCTCCTTGCATTCACTGGCATAAAAAACATAGGTGTTCAAGTCATTTTTTGTAAGATCTTTCTTTCAGACATTTAGAACTAATCACCACATGGAGTATACCAAACATGAATTTGTTTTAGTCCTGCCTTTAAAGATACAGACATGTGAAACCTGCTTGAGTTTGTCCACATTTCCTACTGAACATACAGAAAATCCCCCATGATATAAAAATGCGCAGATAGCAGTGCAGTAGAAATACTTCGTAATTTAGTTAGTGTCTGAATTGCTTCTCAGTTGAATGATTTTTTGGTGATTGCCATGAAACATCTGGAAATCTTTAAATTTCTTTCCCTAGGCATTAAAATGAAACTGATCTCCTACTGCTTTAAAAGAACTAATCTAATGTTGTGATTAGTTAAAAATCTTTTAGAGGAAAGAAATGAAACAGAAATAGATTGAAAGCATTCTGGCATCTGTAGGAGTTAATACAAATTTCCTTCCCTTCTCTGCAGCTCTTAATTGAATTCTGTATGAAGCAGGTTGTAACCTTTCTTTCAGCACCTCATGGAAATATATTGTATCTTTGTCCTACCTTCAAGATCAAGACACCCACCTTCTGCTCCATGATTCAATAGTGAGTAACAAGGGGAATGACTTATGCAGCCAGAATATCTGCTTTACTAAATAATTCTGTTGTTGTCAAAGTGTTCCTTCCAGTGTAGAGCAGGGAGTCAGAGAGGGACATTAGAGGAAGAGGAAGAAAGGAAGTGGGGGCAAACCAAAGTTTTGGTTTATGAGGAATCAGAATTGTTTTTTCATATGATGTATGCACTTAAACTGTCTTCTGGGCACCAATATATTACTGCTTTGGAAGTGGTGTAAGAGACATTCTAAGAGGTCCTGAACAGTCTGGTGGAGAGAAAAAGCAAAGACATGATGATACTCATTTCTGATACGAATGGGGAAAAAAAATCTTGGTAGACAAAGAAACCCCAGCTGCTAACCTACATAACCTATACCTATAGGCCTGTGCATGGCTAATACTACTTGTCAATAGGGTATCTACTCCAGTACACAAAGGTTTTATGAGCAGTGAAGAGTAATCTTTGGAGCACTAAAAGACAAGAGCACAATTGCTATTTCATTCCACCCCCAGTCATGATTCATTCATTTAAGTTCTGTTTCAGTAGCACAAGCTGAGCTCCCAGGACAATGTCTCTAACAGGATCAAATGCTTCTCAAAATTATTTCAGCTACTACAGGGCAATGCTTTTTAAGGCTGCAAATAGAACAAAGTGAACTTGTCTGAAATACCTTTCCCACTTTTCCCAGATTGTGAGTAACTCCACACAGTTGGACTTGCAGCAATGCCAGTCCCTCATGAGGAAGATGGTAGCTTCCCCAAATTTGTCCTGGCTAAGAGCCTAGGGATTCATACAGGGCTCTTGTGAAGTCTGGCCCGGTAGGAAGGCTGCCAGACCATACACAAAGAAAATCTGGATGTCCTGCGAGACTTTATCTGTAGTGATTCTATGAGATTTTGTTGGAGATTGACTATGTTTGGAAGACCCGATGTTCACGCATGGCTAGTTACTGGTGTGAATTGAAATGAAGTTGTCTAATTTTTGCTATCCTTTTGTGGTAAAATGATTTGAGAACTAAAAAGACAAAGAGGATTGTAAATGTAATGCTCCTGGATACGCAGAATGGCTAAGCTTCTTTGCCTTCCATCATAACAAAAGCTATCAACATGTAGGAGTTCCAAAGTTGACTTGGATTTGCCTGTTCCCATTCTTCTTTTTGCCCAGTAATTCAGAAGACAGAGCCCTAAAGATACATGGCCAGCTTTTCCTATGCCTTTCTCAGAACTTTGTGTGGGTAAAGCTGCTCAAATACAGTATGTTTCACTGTTAGTAAACAACCAGCTTCCAACTTTTGCATGAGCATTGCCCAAACAGCACCTCTTTTTGAGGATAGGGGCCTGATAGAGGAAGAGAAAGATGGTAGTCAAAGTAATTCAGAGGAGATTTTTCCATTTGCTTCCCAGAAACAGGTTTCTGATAGCAAAGTGTTGCAGCAGGCTGAGATGTTCACATTTCTCTGAAGTCTCATACATCATACATGTTTAAATAAATAATGAAAAAAAAAATGGAAAAAAACCAACTCCCTCACAAGGATCTTGGCATTGAAGTTCATATATTTCTAAGTACATTCATTATCCTACAAAAAGTACTGAGGACACTTATTTGTGTGCTGAAATGAATAATTGATTTTTCGTTCAATGCAACACCAACAAATCAAAGGAAAAATCAGCTCTGATAACATTTAATTGAGGAGGGTTATTACTGAAACAAACAGAAGAGCATTTCTGTTTCAGACTGAACAGAATATTTGACATATCTTTTTCTTATCCTATGCTTGTAAAGAAAGCCAAAGAAATTATCTGATAGGATAGTAATCCATTGAAATTCTCTGACATGGTAAGCCAGTGGTCAGTACAATCACATTGCTGGGTTTTATCCCTCCTCATCATCACCTGGGAATACTATAGACAGGAGCTATCAAAACTGGTAACTTTTTATTTATGGTGGACAAGCTGTTCAGAGTCCCATTTGAAAAGGCCTCTCCTAAAATAAAATGGGAATTCCTCTGTTAAGAGGAAACTCATACAGGTGGGTTAAAAATCATGTCATTAAATTCTCATGTATTCGACATTCCTTGTATATGTGCAACTTTACATTTCAAATTGTTAGCAATAATTGCCTCATATATTTTAGCTTTTGAGGGCTAGACCTATACTTTGTATGACTACTTGGGGGATCAGACATCTTTTTTACCAGCTAGACATTCCCACGTCTTGGCTGTGTGTGATACAGTGCTAAGCAATGCTCCTCCTCTTTTCTGGTGAAAGGTGTTTTTTTTTTCAAGTGTATTTCACTTTAAGAGCAGGGACATTTTTCAAGCTGAATCCCATAGCCAGATATTCACTGTATTTTAACTAAGTCAACATATTATCTGTAGTGTTTATCAACTGACAAATGTGTACCCATAAGTAATATTTTAACTGTGATTTGAAGTAGATTGAGAAAGATAATATGTAATGACTTTATGAAATTTGGGCTTCCTGTTTCATAGTGTTATTACATATTCTTTTTTTTGTAAATTTTTTCAGTGTCATTTTTTTTACCTCTTCCATCCTGCTGAATTAGGCCATCTAGTTCTCAATATTACTGACACAATTTGCTGTCTGCAGTGAATTTCCTATTAAATCCTCACTCATTCTCAAAATCTCTTGAGAGTTTGTCCTTTTTTACCTTCTCTCAAAAAAAATACTGCTGAAGCCAGTATTTTGATAACTATTTTCTTTCTTTTCGGTAGAGTGTTTTATTTGTTGCCATCATAACAAATGAACTTTTCTGATAAGTGCTGGAAACAAGCATCAGACAGGTATTGACCAGGAAATTCTTTAAAATGTGCTTTACTGTGAGGTGGATCTTTGGCTGGTACAAAATGGCAGGCTTCCTGCAAAGCTTGCAGAGCTATAACAGCTGCAAATCTGGAGCAGAACTAGCTCCAACCCATTCTAGTGAATGAAAAATTGTTCTTCACAGTGTGTTCTGCACAGCTCTTCTTCAGTGTCTGTTTTGTGCTCAGACAAGGTTGACTATTTTTTTTCCTCCAACTCTCCCATTGATCAGACAAAGTGTGTCTTTTAATTAAGTTTTGTATCTAATAGACATGTTGCAAGGGTAGCATTATTTGTTATTTCTCCTGATGAAGAGCTAATGTATGGAATTTGAGACAGTAGTAAGTAAAGGACACAAGCAGCACAGGGATGTACTGACATGCTGAAGAGAAAAGAGGGAAGATTGAGAAAGAAATAAATTTACAGAGTTCATTAGTAAAAAACATTTTGTTTCTGGGTTTACCTTTTTCTGCCTACATTCTTACTATGTATCACAGTTTTGATCTCTTTCTTATGGCTCTAGGATTTTATGATGCCTGTGTGAAGGGCATCTGCTTCATTACTGGATGTAAGTGGAATGGTTGCTTTTGAAGGCTGATTTTGAATGATGTATAGATTTGCTAATTCAGTTTGTTTTCCTCTGTAGGAGTCAGCTATTATTGTTCCACTTTGTAGACTTTCTTCACACCAGACAGGAAGTAGGGAAAAGTTCCTGCTCAGAGAAATTGCTGTTTCAATGATGTACTGTTTGCCCATGCTAAACCTAAAGGATTAAAATGAAGGAGAGCAAAGGAGAGGTGGCATTCTGCGTCTTCTTCCTTGGTCAAGCTACAACCCTAACACAGCGTGAAAGTGTCCTGCCAAGTCTCCTAGCATCAACCACAAGCAAGGGATGGATGATGACTTGTCTTCTCTATCAGGCCATTGCTTGCAGATTGCTTCAGAGGAGCAGGGAAGGATTTCTTTGTAACCACGTAAGTCTTGAGGAGTCTAAGATTTTTCATCTCCATTCAAAACACAGACTTTAGAACAGGAGGCAACTTTTTACCATCTGCCCCATTTCCAATGAACTTAAAAGGCTTTTACTATGACCGTTTGTACACTTCAAACATAATCATATATCAAATAAGACATGGGTTTGCAGCTCAAACCAGCTTCCTCAATGTTTTCAGTAGGATCCCATAATTGTTTTGTTTTGGGCAGCAACCATGTAATTCTATTGTTCCTTTGTCGCATTTATCTACCATGGGTATGTGGGAGAGCCTCGGAAGTTTCCTATCTCAGTTTGTATTTAGGGTCTTGAAATCCTTCATCATTAAAATCTGCATTGATCTTCTGGATGTAATTACATCTGTCTTCCTGTAATTATTAATTTCTTAATAGCTTTATGAAGGGCTCCTTATTCCACCTTAAGTGCCATTTGGATGCCCTTTTTTTCCTCTCACATAGATTGAATCGGTAATAATAAAGCTTACAGAAATTCGGCAAGTGCTCTACAGATACTGCATGCAGCGATGGTTTCACTCACCTGTGAAATGCAGCCATCTCTGGAGTGGAAGAAATTGAATATTTTAACAAAATCTTGTAAGTACAGCATGACTTTATGAAAGAACAGAACGAAGAAGTTTACATAAGCTACCTCATAATTGTACAAAACTTCTGGCTTGAAGGGCTTTCTACATTTTTCTATTCCCAAATTGGAGATTCCTTTTCAGGAGAAGGATTTTCCACCCAGTCTGATNTCATAATTTTCTGTGATTCTGTGACACACAGAATCACTGACAGAATTAACAAGGTTGGAAAAGACCACGGAGATCATCAAGTCCAGCCTATTACCTAACTTATCAACCTACCCAACACCAACCCATCATCTAAACTATCTAAACCATGTCACTATGACATCCAACCTTTCATTAAACACATCCAGGGACGGTGACTCCACCACCTGCCTGGACAGTCCATTCCAATGGGAAATCACTCTCTCTGTGATAAAGTTTATCCTAATATCCAGCCTAAACCTCCCTTGATGCAGGCTAAGACTGAGTCCTCTCATTTTGTCACTGGCGACCTGAGAGGAATCCACACCCTGCCTGGCTACAACCTCTCTTAAGGTAGTTGAAGAGAGCAATAAGGTCTTCCCTGAGCCTTCTCTTCTCCAGGCTAACCAACCCCAGCTCCCTCAGCCATAGAAATGTAGCTGATGTACATCTGTACAATAAATACCAACTTTAGCACTCTGAACCAGTTCAAAGATTTTGGCAAAAAAACAGTTCTTTGAGAGTTTCTTTATTCTACCAGCAGTAATTACACTAAGCCATGCCAAATCCTACACACAAAGGAAAAGTGCAAATATTCTTTTAAGGTTCTTGACTTGCCTTGAGAGCTGTGGATTTCCTTTTGCATCCCTACAGCTTTTAAACAAACTGAACTGTTTCTTTCCCTTCCCCTACTGATATTGGTTAGGTTTTCATCTGACTCTGCTTTAATTTCCAATGAGATTCTTTCTCTTTAAACTATAGACAATGCAAAACCCTGATCATTTACTGATCCATGGTGCAGTGCAAGGACAGGGTTTTTTTGCCATTCCAGTGATTCCCACTCAAGGAGCTGAGGTCATAGTTGCTTCTTCTACCTGTTTGGGGGTCGGGGGGAAAGGAGGGGTCCAGACAGATGTCCTGTTCTTTGTCAATACTCTAAATACCTGGAAAAGCAGTACAAGTCAGCATCAGATTTAAGGGAGGGTCACAAAGACGAGCCTGAAGTAAGATACTGTGGCTTTCATGAAGTCTTATTACCTTGAGCACATAGCAACTATTCATCCAAGTTCAGAGTGCACACAGGGAGAGCTTCTGTCTGAGGCAAAGAGTTTCTTGCTCCATTAGCTATTCTCAGCTTCATTCTGTCTTACTGAGGCTGATGGTCTTTTTGGCATGAATTCAGGTAGGAGCATAGTCATAACCAGTGTTTCTTGGTGCTAAGGTGTCCAGGAGATCTGGCAGCAATTTTGAGCCTGTCCTTGAAATTATATTCCCTTCCACTCCACCTCACTGACCAATTTTTAGCTCACGGAATTTTACTTATTTTGAGCTATTCTAATGAATTTGGCATTGTTTTTAATTTGAAGGGGGTTTCATTGTTGTTTGCTTGCTTGTTTTTCTTTATTGGAAGACTGTCAGCAACTGCAATAAATAATGTGAGGCCGTTATTGAATACTGAATTTTTGTATGCTCTTTTTTTTTTTTAATGGGGAACACACATAAGATTTTTAATGGGCATTTAGATACTTCAAATAGGCAAGACTGACACTTGAGTTGTCACTAAAATATAGATATTGCTCTACTTTTCATCATGTATATCAATGTAGTTCCAAAAAAGATTAATGTTTTGTTTAGATGCAGTTCAAGGCATTGTTTTCACTGTGTATTTAGATTAAGAGTGTCTACTCTAAATACACTCAAACATACTTTGTATGTTTGAAAACAAAATGGGTCTTGACTAAATACAGCTGACTTGCTTGGAAGTGTTTTACAGAGGTCAGTGTGAGACCTGCTCCAGGAGAAGGTTTGGGAGAGGGTGCCCCATTCCAAACAGGGTGCAGCTGAAGAACAGGAGAGGGAGTAGCAGAAAGACATGGGCCTTAGGCACTAAGGAGTACTGTCCTCAAATATGACAGGAATTTGGATCTTCCAGCTATCCCCAGGTGAGAGTAAGTTATTTCCCTGTTCACATCAGCTTTGGTGCAGTATCGTGACACTGGATATGACCCACAGTGTGTGTATCAGCCTCGTCCACATGCTGGCTCTGTTAATCTTCCAGAAGGAAGGACTGAGCAGATTTGTTACAAGCATGTCAGGAGGAAGGGTTTTGAGTTAATGACATTTACTTTTCTTCTGATCAAGATTAAAACCCGAAAACCCTGAGGACAAAGAGGAAACCTATGTTATGCTTGGGTGGACTTAAAAATGCAAAGGAAACAGAAGCTATTTCAGCATTCGTTATTACATTTGAAATCTGCAGAATATATGCCCACAATTCAATTTAAAATGAAAAATCAAAGAAGCTTTGTCACACATTTCCATTATATATTACCAAACATTCCTCAGTGAATTCCCACAAAACTACGTTTTGCAATTCCTACTTCATTTCATCTGTGCTTTTCTTGAGCAGAACCAATCTAATCACAGCACTTAGATTGACAGGATCTACAAGTATAATCATAATAATAATAGTAACTAAAAAGACTGCATGAAGTTTCTCTTCTCGTTTAGCCATACACTTGTTGTGTTGTATTTTAATCCTTTTGCTGCTGTCTCAGTTCTTAACAATGCTAGAAGGCATCATCTGCAACTAAATATTTTCCAGCCCTAAAATCAACTTCATGTAATGAAAGTAACCCTGGAGATAGCCATTGAGGTTATTCTTCAGTGTTTCATCACAAAGCTTTTTGTATTTACTCCCAATATTGTTTTGCTTTATTGTGTTCTTGTCACTGCAGTTATATGCTTCATATATTTTCATTGAAGTATAATCCTCTTCTATGTGAATTTGGGCAAACACGCTTTTGCAAATGCAATTTATTTTTCAATTGGTTTATCAAAGAGCACAGTCATCTACCTGGATTAAACAAGCTCATTAAGAAATTAAAACTTTTAGCTTTTATAACACCGTTTGTTTTATTTTTAGTCATATCTTTTCTTTTTTCATCCATGCCAAACTCATTGGTCTGTAGTATAATAAATTATGCACATAGATGATGAACTGGTACCAAATCACCTTTCCTCTGTGTAACAGATAGTTTTACTTTGTGCATACAGTGGGCTGTCTTCCTGTTGATGTATCCTGAGGATAGGGAAGAAATTTATGACAGTCTTGCTGAAAAGGCTAATGGAAGTCAGAAGCATTTTCCTGCCCTCTGGCAGGTTTCTTGGAACCAAGAACAAAATTGGAAAGTGCACTATGTTGTGATGGTGTTAGGCATTTAAAGTAAATCCCTAAGAATTTTCAGTCAAAGGAATAAAAGTTTCATCTCTGAAGATTTGATTGATTTCAACTCCTGTGGAAGAATGATTCATACATGGGGTTTTGACCAAGATCTAGGCAAGTGGAATTCTGAAATTAATTCATTAACAGATCTCATCTCATTTAGGAATTTATCATATTAATCAGCTCAACATTTCCTCCCCATTTTTTTCCTATCCATTTCCACTGTGGTATCACAGTACTTCTGAAACTCTCCTTCGTTGAATTTCTTCATCTATAGAGAAAAAATATTGACACTTCAGTTATAATACTGCATTTTAAAACAAAGGGTACATGTTTTTCTCCCTCAAGCTTCTAGATTTTTTATTTCTCTTTTAATGAAACAAGCCAACTGTGTCTTATGATACCATTTTAAATGGAGTTTGAGGTACTTTGGAAATGTGATGACTTNCCCCAGTTTAAGAAGGATGTTGAACTGGACACAGCACTGAGTACAGGGTTAGGATAACTTCCCTAGAGTTTTGTTTACTATAACCTTGGTAAACATGCCTAAGTTAGGTTCATGGATATACAGTGTCCTACTCTGCATCAGGAAGCATGAACTTAAATTTCACTTCAGATTTGTTGGAAGAGAAAAGCTCAAGTGCTTTGCCATGAATTGGGATCACTGGGATTCTAAAGCATCACACAAGACTTTTCAGGACTAATGCTTTTGGCCCATATTTGTTAAAATAATATAGTGTGGTTTGCTCTTAATTACTTACAAAATTGTACAAGCATATTAGTTGCCTTCACATTACCAAAATCAGTTTGATATTGATGGGCTAAATCTTTTAATGAATCTAGTCTTTTTTTCTCTAGTTCTTCAACTCTCTGCCTGGATTTCTTTTCTAAAGAAGACAATTATATGTTTTACTGTAACAGAAGGACAGTGAGTATGGATAGATGCATTAGAGATTATGAAATGGTGTCATTGAAGTGGTCTCTGTAAGTTTCTTCTCTGAGTATAATTAATATATTCTGGAAGGCAACTGTGCATATGCTCATTTTAACTTGGTTTGCAGTAGAAGGAGGCATTAAATGTGTGCTTAATCTGAAGCTCTTGTTCAAGTGCTTTGTTGAATCAGGCTCTGTAATAACATTACAGTCTCTTCTAAATAGTGTTGCTCTGTTCCTGACTAGATTGAGCAATGTACTGCTTAATTACATCAGCACCACTGAATATTGGCATTCAACTCAACCACAGGTAATGCTTCTGATTTCACTCTCCCCTTATCTAGCAGATGTGACATCTTCACACTGGAGTGTCTTATCCTCTAAATAGTAAGCCTCTGTTGTAATTAATTATATATGAAAAAGTAAGAAAACACAGTTCAAAAAGGGCATTTTGCCAATAAAGCTGCCAAAAGAGCAGAACTGCATTTTTAAATCAACCTGAAATTAGGCTCAGAATTATACAAATTCTCACTTTTGGAGACATGTCATGGAAAGCGGAATGAAATTCACAAGAACAAGGCTCATGAAATTTCATTAAAATCAATGAAACACACAGGTGTTGAAAACCAGGCTGACTTGCGAGCCTGTCTTTGAGTTTGGACATCTTATTTTGCAGGTGAACAAGACTGCTGGCCTGTCTTTGTGCAGTGAGCGGAAGCCAGATCAGAGAATAAGCCTCACAAGCTGCACGAGGCTTTCATCTGAGAGATGTCAGTAGAAGTATCACCCTTGTCTGATAGAGAAATGAATATGGGCTGGGTCCGTTCCCCTAGCAAGGATTTCCTGAACTGCGCCTGAGCTAAAAAAGGCTCAGGTTCAATGCAGGGGAGTAGGGACAGAATTAGGAAGGATTTCATGACTGCAAATAGAAAGATTTACTGCCTTAAAGAACAGAGGGGTTTGGAGGACAAATGAAGGAGATGAATAGCTGAAAGAAGGGACAGTAATAAAAATGACACAAACGTTTAAAGCTTAGTGTAGCATTTAGATACACAACTCCCATTTTTGTTGTGGGCTGCATCTCCCAGGCTCTGTGTACAACTGGGAGATGTCACAGGCATTAGGTCTCATCTCTACTATAAAAGCCCTCAACCTCCACCTCAATTCAGCCTGCAGACATATCGGCAGACTTCTCCAGGGTTGTGAAAAGGTCGGTAGTACAGCAGTGAAGTCAAAAAACTGGCCAACTTGCAATTTCATCTACTGAGCAAGTCCTGCACAGACACTGAGCAAGTGGCCTTACTGTTCTGTTCACGTAAACAATTAAGAAAATGTTAAAAAATAAAAAACAAGTGTCTTACACCAACGTCTTTAAAACTAAACAAAGAGAATAGGGAGTATATAAAGGCAATACGAAAACAGGGTTTGAGCCAGCAGCTTGACTGCAACCTGACTTTACCTGTCGATGAATACAAATTGGCATTCTCCCCTTGATAAATTAAATTAAGCTTTTATGAAATAAACAAATCAATTCATTTATGTACTTAAGGTATCTTGTATAAGCAATGTCAAACAAGATAATGTATCCAGGCCCATTGTGCTCTTTAAAAATGCTTTAGCATGTTCCTATTTGGAGGTATAAATTTTATGGGAACTGATGGTTTGGAATAGGTTTATCATTCATTTCACTGCTGAAAGGAGCAAGGGGTAGATATGATAAATTGTTAACTACAGACATCAACATATTTTCAATGCTCTTGATCAGTTGCTTCCCTCATTCCCTGCAGACTCATTTCCTCATTCCCTGCAGACTTTGTCTGCAGTGCTGGATGGTTACGGTAGTTCACAGGATTTAATAATAAAACAGTGTTTAAACTAATGATTGTAAGTTTTTCACACATTTTACTGGGTAGAGAGAGTACATTTTAAAATGCTACAGTATTCTCAAAAAGCTGATGAAGACTGCATTTAAGCTGAGACAGATTTGGGCAATGATGAGTGTCTGACACACTGGTCAATCTTGCTGCCCCCAATCACATGGTAGTAACTCCTACTTTGAAAAATCTCTCCTCTAAATTAAGGTGCTTCAAGCCCAGCTTGTGGCTGAGTGGCAAGAAGTTGTATGTACACCACCAGGGTTGTTGTTGAACTGTTTTCTGCTTTTACATTCTTTTATTACAATGAATTTCCATCTAGTAAATCCCCTCCTCTTCTGAAAACATCTTGGGAGACGTTTTCAGAGGCATTGTGCTTTCACTTACATTGCACATATCATTCTCCTCAGGGTTATTAATATTCACATACACATATATATATATTCCAAATGACTCTTAAAAAAATGAATCCTTTTCTGTTTGGATCACTCCACTTCTTTAGCAGATCTCTCTCAGCTGGATATCTATTACTGGGACACAAGGTTCATTGAAGTGAACAGACATTAAAAAGCTTGCATTAACAAATATGAGATAACTTTTTCTTACCTGAATTAGGCCATGCATGCTCCAGGCAATGAGAGATGATCTAAGGGTAACAGTGGCACAGGAAATCATATAGACTGGTTAGGAAAGTGGGACTAATTAGCATCCTGCAGGAACACAACAGAGTATTTCAGAGACTGCATCATGCAAGTGTCACCGTACTACTTTGGGATAAAGTCTGTATCCCTGAATAGTGTTAGGCAGTTGTACCATGTGGGTTATTTCTAGTTCTAACATTTGTACATCACATGCCTTTGCAAATGTCCATGAGGTGTTCAGTGGCCCCTGTTTAATTCTGTAAGGCCAAAAAAGTACAGAAGGGCTGGTTGTGCTATGCTCTGTTTCTGAAGTGTGACTGGAAGTTGTTAGGAAATGGCAAAAGTTCTCTTGGGTAAATAGTTATCATAATTTTTTGTTGTCTCAGTTAACATGATCATTCTAGCAGAAAAGAAAAAAGGGTACTTTGTGCACAGGGCAGGCTCAGTTTCCCCCTGGTCCTCAGAACTTAAAACACCCTTGGAGCAGTTTCAGTCCTGCTACATCAGCCATAGTGTGTTGTGCCCCATTATTAGAGACGCACCTTTTCTGAGGCATCAATAGTACACTTGTTCTTGTGACAAAGAAATATGTGTTACTAAGAGATCTTGTGGGTAGATAGAGAGAAAAATATTTGTCTTCAACAGTTATCCTCAGTTGCGGTGTTGTGATGTAAGATAATGTTGCTCAAGTCAATGACTTCTTAAAGATTGATATGCAGTCTATTCCTTCAGAAGAGCTGAATGCATGAATTAGAAATAAATGTTTTAAAGCTCCTCTGCTATTTACCTGTTACAGAGCATTGTATCATACATCTTTGTGTCTGCCTAAATTGCACAGGTTTGAAAGGTGAATAGATAGCTTTCCAGGAAGATACGATTTAAACATCTCTCTCCTTGATCACAAGATCTGCCTTTAACTCATCTAATAACACTACTAGTCGGGCTCATGCCAAGTGCGATGCTCAGTTCCCACAAATATATTTTATTTCAAAAATTCACATGATTGGAAAGAATTTCAAGTGGTCATTTTATTCATCCATCTGTGCTGGTATGAATATTAATAATGAGATCTCCAATCTGCCTTAAAGGACTTCCACATTGTCACCTTCCCAGGACATCCATATCAATCCTTTGTCTTGCTTTCTGTTAGAAAGTTCCCCTCTAAAGCTAACTTGAATCTCACTTGCTGAGTTCCCACATATTAAACTTTCAATATGAAGAACATACTCATCCTTTCTTTTCCTAATAGCCTTTAGTAATAGACTAATACCCTATTTCCTCCTCAAAATTCTTTAGAGGAAAGTTCTCAAGGAATCATGAGCAGACCACCTGTATGGAGTGTTTAAGGGCTTGCCTTTCTTTTAGCACAACTCAAGAACAGCTAAAGAAATCCATATTCCTGTTGGCTCTGAGATTCAATCAGGATGAAATCATATTTGAAATTTTGATTGCAAACCCCAAGTAAAATGACATCCCTATGTGAAGTAAAACACATTTGCCATTTATTACTGGTAGGCTGGATATCCAATTCCTCACAGCTCTGATTAATAACAGTGAGCTGAATAACTGAGGCACAACATACATGGAAAGGGATGTCAGTTTTATTTTCCACTCTAGAAGGGCCAACCTTTCCCTCAACTAATTTCTCGGGCTTAGTTTAAAGTTTAGTTTATGTCTAGAGAACAATCAAATTTACATTCAAGGTGCTGTCCAAGTTATTTCTCCTGATACTCTCTATAACTCTCCAAACCTGACAAAGAAGGAGATACTACATGAATTTCTGACAGAAAGGGGTTTTCCCTTCTGATTCTCCAAGATGAAGTGTTTTTCAAGTGCCTCATTGGTTCTCTGCTTTGGCTTCATCAGCACTAAAATGGAGGTATCAGAAGTTATTCAACTTGAGGGTGTATCATGTCCAACCTTACTAGATTCAGTACCACTGAGAGTGAAGCAGGTGATCTCTGACCATAAAGTGGCCCTGAAAATATGTTTTATGCTTCAGGCTATGATGCCACTCCATGCTGGTGGCATCACCAGCATTCACCAATGTTTTCCACTCCTAAAGATCTCCAACAGCACTTTCCCAAGTGGTGAGATGTGGTGAAATAAGAGCAGGACACAAAGAATGTAGCAGGAAGGAGAAAAGAGGCACAGGGAAGAAAATCTTGAGGAGTTTCTTTGAAGAGAGCTTGTGTCATATCTGACAGTCTGCAAGGACACATTGTTCATTTCCATGCTTTCATCTACAAAAACTAATCCAGCCTTCATCTGGATCCCAGAATTTTAAGAACACATCTAGTATTCTGTGGCCATGTGGTGCTAAATGGTAATTTTGTTTTTCTTTTATTTGCAGTGAAATTAAAACTCAGCAAAGTGTAGAAGCAATTCCTTGCACTTTTCAGTTGTGACGTTTGCCTTTTGGGCTTACACAGGAGGTTGAAATAGAGATGCTAAGGTTTGTGCTGAGGAACAGTAAAGAACAGTTAAAGTCCTCTGGGGTTTAATGTTATGGAGACAGAATTTGTAGTATGTCACTACTGGGTTTCACATTCATTAGTGTTTTTTTTCACATTGACATTTTACCGCCTTTTTTTTTTTTTTTCTTCACCTTGTCAAGTGTTTCTCAAATTTCAAGCAATTTTCTTTCACCAAAACGTGAGAATCATTCATCCTCTATAAATGTTGCTAGTTGAGTCTGTGGTCTGCAGAAACATAGACATGAAGTTTGTTCTGGCTGGTCTCCTAAGTGTCACAACCCATGGAACATCATTTTGCATAAAACCTTACCCTTGGCCTAGAACAATATATGTCAAGAATGTGTCATTATGTCATAAAGATCTGAATTGCTGAAGAATCATAATATTTTTTACTCAATATTAATTTTTTGACCAAAAGTGGTAATGCTGAACATCTTCTTAGATGCTTCATTTCACTTTGATAATGTGACACGTCATGCAACACCTTTGAAAATGTAACATACACTGTTAAGTATTGTGTAGCAAGATGAATGTTAAACATGCCAGATTGACACTGGTAGATATCCAGTAAAGTTTTAGTATGATATAGTTTATAGTGAAATTGGTAGAGGAATACTTAGTTTTTATTAAGGGAATAGACTTTTTCAAGAGATTTTTAGACACTTCTTGTACTTTTAACTGTGGGATTAGTTTGTAGGTGACCAGAAGCATTAACCTGTGAGGCTGATGTTCTAGTTTCAATGTCCTGGCTAGGACACAATTATTCGTTGGTCAAAGGCATGAAGATTGGTCCAAGAGGAATATAAATGAACTACTCTGAGGGTCTATAATAGATGGTTTTAAAAAAAGGAAGAGTAAGATTATAATGTTTCTATGGTAAATAACAAGCAATTTCCTTAATATGCAAAGCATTTATTTTTATGCAAGCTGTGCTTGTGTGGTTTCTCTGGACAGGAATCCAAAGCAGCTGTGCTTTTCTATTTGAATTCCTCCATAGGTTATAATGAAACACGCTACCAAACTACTGAACAGTATTTAAGGCTCTATTTTTAATCTTGCCATTCTCATCTTGTTCTAAACTACCCAAGTTTTGTGTCTCATGGATATTAAGTTGACAACAGAATTAATAAAAAGAAGGAAGTGAGGAAAGATAAAACCTTGTTGTTCCACAATGCAGCCAAGGTCCCATTATATTCCTCTTGTTAATTACATGCTGGAAGCAACTGCCCTCTCACTTTGCTCTGGTGTGCATGGGATAGAAGTAGAAAAGTTCTCTCTAGGCTGAACAAGCAAATCAAAGAGAATAGAAAGTGTTCAGAAACCACACCTATGTGGGTAGAAAGAAGATTCCACTGTGTTTGCCAAAGGCTGGATTTGAATAAAGAACAAAAGGAGTTGGTTCATTGCCAGTCTGAAAAACTGCTGCTGCGATGAAAAAGTCTCCTTTCACAAAAGAAATATTTTCTGGAATTAAACATGTCGTTTTGACAGAAAGATTCTGAATGCTTCATTTAGAAAACACTAATGTGAGATGGTCTAGTTGTACCCAAATCTAAATGCCTGGACATGAAAATAAGGTAACGTGTATGGGCTGGTCCTCAACACAAGATCATGCCTGAAAATTCAAAGTAAAATCACCATCCAGCTCTAGCAGGGCTGGGTACAAACACAATGCTGATGGCAAGGAGAGCTGAAGGAAGGGACTGTGCAGTACTCATCAGCCTGCAGGGATTCTGTTCTTGTCCTGTCCAGCTTGCCTGGCTGGCTTCAGGTTGTCCTAGGGCTTCTGAAAGCTCCTTGTGTGCATTTCCCAACAGCTCCACAGCAGGAATCTACTGCTTTATGTTATCCCACTTCTTTTCTCTCACTGCGAGCCTCATCTTGCCAGGAACCAGGAATAAACTTCAGCTCTGTGGAAAATCCTTGCACCGTGTCAAGATAAGTTCTTTGGGAGAGATGAGCTAAGAACTTCCAGATGCAGAGGCACTGAGCTGATCAGATCACTTCCAAAACAGGTATGTCCATCTCTAATGTGGTACTCAGTGTGGTCTCTCTCCAACACTGGCTCTTCTCCACTGACAGATGATGATTAGTTCCTGTTGGAGCAGCAAGGTCTGCACTGTGAAGGATATAAATTAGCATTTCATCATGCTTACCTGACATATCCGACCTCATAAAAACTCCCTTTCTTTACAACGTTTCTCTTTATTTTAGTGGCACTCTTCCCTTCAGCAGACATAGGTTTTACCATCACAATATTGCACTGTATTCCTTGAAGCATTTAGAGTATGTGTCACAAGTTTAATGGGCTGGGAACATAATTATTCTTATCATATTAAAACTTGAGCTGATTGCATTGGCCATTTTTACGTTTAACTTTTTTATTATTATTTTATTTTTATTTTCTTTTTTCTAAGAAAGAATTGCAATACAGAAAATATTTTAAACCCCACCACAACCTGACAGGCTGGAATTGTTACTTTTTTTAGGGTGCTAATCTAATCTACTGTATCATCTAAGGATTTTTTTCCCTGTGAATGTAGAATTTACTTGGACACGGGGAGAGGAAGATTTCTAATATGTTTTGTAGAAATATGAATTCAAATCAACATACACTGTGTAATTTCCTCAACTGAGAAGGAATATGTGACATTGAGGTGGAAATTTTTTTATTGTTTTTCCAGAAAATATTTCTTTTTAAATTACAGATTTAGGCTGATTGAATTGGTAGAACCAACTAATAAGAGAAAAATCTTTCAGATAATAAAAGTAAAGAAAAACAAAACCACAGAAAAATCAAAATAATTTACTCAAATGTTTTCAAACAAATAAACACGTTTTAAAAAACAATTTAGATTATACCCTCTGAAAATTGCCAGGATCATAATTTAAAAGAGGAGAAAGAAATGGGTCAAAGATACACCTCCACAAAGCAAAGGACAAAAATCTACTTCTCTTAGTTGATTATAGCTGGTATTTGACAGACATTTTTCCATGTTCTTTTTTCTCACTGCATAATATTAAAATAATAGTAATTGGGGAAGGAATTCAAATATATATTTGTTTGCAGGGGTTTGGCATCTGATATTTAAAATCAATTATTTGCTGAATTTCCTTGGGAGATCAATGAACGCTGTAAGCCCTATCTGTCTGTGATGACACGACATATTTCTTAACAAATGAAGTTAATAACTATGCACTGATATATTGAGATTTTTCCCAAGGAGGCAACCCATACTGTTTTCTATTTTCTGTATGTGTTTCCTGCATGATTGAGTATTGCATTAGTCCTGAGATTTGCAGGGATGACTTCAAGTATGTATGATAAATACTGCAGATAATGTATGGCCATGGGCAATACTTTACTGCCTGAAGGATATCTACCAGCTAGTGAAGGAGCTGGTAAGTTAAAGTAGAAACCCAGAGGAAACTGTCAAAATAATTTAAGCGTATTATGTGCATTCATCCATGTTGTCAGAAGACATTTATTTTTCCCCCATGGCTGCTGTTACAGTTCAGGGACACAGTTCATTCTGGCTAACTAGGTGAACCTGTCTCAAAGGATGTAGATACTGTTTATGAGTAGAAACTCCCTACACAGCAGCTTTCACCTCTGAAAGATAATTGGCAGTTCCCAGAAGGAAGATGTACCTGGAATGTGGCAGCACTATGGAAAAATGGGGACAGGGAAGAATATGTGTCTTCTGATCAAAAATACTGATGTGAAATTAGAAGAATAAGAAATCCCAGATCTGACCACCCAGTAATATCAAATGCAAATGGAACTAATGGATTTTTCACCTTTGACTTTTTATCAGGTATACAGGAACCTCTGACCTTCCACATTTTCCTGAGGGCAGTGACAAGGGATGTGGTGGATCACATTATACAAAGTAAGCTGCTTTAATTCTGTTGGGATGGCTCAATGCATATTAACATTAATGAGCTTAAAAGGAAGGGAAAAAAGAGGAGAAAAAAATAAGTCCCTTACCCTACTTCTTGCCATTTCAATGTGATTTCCTTTTACAGCTTTTTCATCTCAGTGTCCTTATTTATCTGCCTACAGATGAAGTTGGGTCTCTGCTGAACAGTATTCCAGGAGGGAGTTGATAGCTTAATACTTTTTTTATTTGCCAAAGTGTTGGTTGCCACACCAGTCCACAACTAATGAACAGAAAAGACTGTTTCACTTTTCACTGCTGAAATGTAAGAATCTGGGATGAGTTTTGGTCTTTTAATAATCAAATAGAACAATCCTTTTCATTTTCCCTTTTGACTAAACCTTTCAGACTGGGATTAATTTCTTCTCCTACCAATTGAGAAAGACCTGTTTTAGTCCTCCTCTAAGTGAGCTTCAAAGGGTGTCTAAACTCCATATATTAGAGTGCAACAGGCTTTACCCCACCATGATGCCAGGGGCCTGAATGGTCACTCAGTCCTGAATAATAAGATGATATACAAAGGGTTGGTTGGAATAAGGCAGTTAAATATAAGTAAAGCAGAGCCAAGCAGAGTGTGTGGAGAAGGAGAGCAAAAGAACTGATCTCTACTTCCCGTCAGCAGAGGTGTCCATCCACATCTAGGGAAGTAAGGCTCCTGCACATGTCAATTATCTTAGAAGGCAGCCATCAGAGACAATGGATGTGCCCCACTTCCTACTCCCTTCCTCAGCTTTTATATCTGAGTTGACGTCATATGGTCTGGAATATCCTTTTGGTCAGTCTGGGTCAGTTGGCCTGCTCATGTCCCCTCCCAGGATCTCGTCCTCAGCTGGGGGAAAAGGGATATTACAGTCCCAATGTGTGCCCAGCTGTACTCAAAACACTCAACCTGCTTCTAACAGACAGCATTGTAAGGGCTGCTATGGGCCCAGACAGACCCAAATATAAAGAGAGAGTTGCAATAAGGCAAGGTATGCCACAGAAAATTATGAAAAAGGAATATCCTCATATTGGAGGATAATATGGAGTTAGATATGTTTAGGGTGGTCATTAACAACAGCTAGCAAAAGATTCTGGCAAGACTGCTCAACTCGCGTCTGTCACCTACTGCATAAATTATTTGGGACTAATTTTTCCCTTTTATCAAATAAGATTGTCAAAATGTTTTCGTCACATCTATTACCTATGATTTCTCATTTTCAGATTTCACATGTGCATTTGTAAATAAAGTTTTTTTCACAGCTTGAACAGTTCTGTTGTTCAACTGGAACAACAGTGTAACACATCTAATGAATGCATCATTATTTCCAGCTGCTAAGCAAGATTTGGGAGTTTTTCCTGCTCACCTGACATACTTGCGAAAGAATCATGTATCTATTGAATGCAAAAAATAAGTGTCTTAAAGTTTTCCTGAAGCTCTTCCCAGAAAATGGCCTCACCTTGTGCCTTCTAAATGAGCTTTGCTGCCTCTGAACAAGCTGTTAAGGGGAGGATTATGTTCCCCCTTGAGAAAATAAAATTGAACCACTGTGAGGGTTAGGCTTTACCTGTCAGGGTGTAGAGGAGCATGTCAGAAGTAAAACCATAAACTACTGCTGCTTGAGTTTACAAGATGTTTCTGCAGCTGGCCTTGAGCTTGGGAAGCAAATTCTCCTCTTCCTTTCCATAATCATGGTACACAGGGGCACAGTGGTTCTGCAGAATTTATTCTCCCTTTGTACAGTTATCCACAGACTCACAGCTACTCACTCATTCCTTAGAAAGAAACAAAGGACTAGGTTAATATAACTGCTGGAGGTCTAAAGAACCTGGTCTAAAGAAACTCACATGCCTAAATAATTGATAGCTGATTGCAGACACTTGTGTAAAACAGACACACTTACATTTCTAAGTTTTATGCCAGCAGTTAAATATTAATGATTCTTTTATTAAAAAAGCTTTTTATCAATTTAACTCTGGTTATAGAACCCCGAAGGCAAAAAAAAAAAAGGCTTCTGAAACCTGATTAGGGATGCTTTATGCACAAGAGACAATAATGCCAGCCTCAAATTTCAGTACTCAGAATAAGGGAGGAGAGACAAACTATTCCTTAGCAGCCATGGCATGCTGCCAGAGCACCAAACAAAGAGGGTTTGGAGTCCTTTACAGAATCACAGAATATTCTGAGTTGGAAGGGACCACAAGGATCATCGAGTCCAGCTCTTAAACAGCACCACTGCCTCCCTGGCAGGAATCAAACCCCCCGTCTCCTTCATGAGAGATGGGGACACTCACCACTGTACTAAAGTGAATTATCTTCAGTGTTCTGCATGCACAGATTGAGAATAAGTCAAGAGACAAACTACTGGCATTTCCAGAGTGGATTTACTTCTTGCTGTCCATCTCAGTGCTGTTGCACTAAGCTGTAGGTTTGGAATGGCTCCATTCAGAAAACAGGCCATCAGGTTCTTTGCCAGTCCAGCCAATTGTCAGGAACCTACAGCTCCAAACAACTTCCATCTAACATGAAACTTTTTTGAATGCTTTGCTAAAGCTTGCAGCAATAGCTCCAGAGTATTTTAGTCAATAGGTTTTGGGGATTTTTCTAATGCAATTAACACAGCTTTCTATTTGTCCCTGGAATGTTTTCCTGCATTGTACTGTCCTGCCATCCTGGTGTTTTTACTGCAGTGTCTACTTAATTAGCACTCTGTCTGTCTTCCTGATACTTTGGTTCCAGTCTCATTACATTATGCAAATCTGCATCTTGCTGAATCTGCCACGTTTTAGGCCACATGCTGAAATAATCAAAACCCCTGTTCATTCCATTGTTGTTGTCCTTTCTATTTCTGGATTTTATTAATTTCTGTGCATGTGCTCTTTCTAATTTAGAAGCAATTGAAATCTTAATTTCAGTTCTCATATAAACTGTAACATTGCCATTCTAAGAAGATGACATGAAATGATGACAGGGTTTTTTTCCTAAGTGTTTCTGCCTATTTTGTGATAAATATTTATCCGTTTAATACTGAATATCTGCTCCCATCATTCATTGGTGATGAGAATTTTTTTGTCCCACACAGAAATATCTAAAATGGACTGTAAGTGTGATAGGAATGTTCAAAATAACTGAGCAAATGAATCCCTCATTCAAGGACTTTTTCAGTTAAGAAATGCTTATAGACAGACTACTGTATATATATCCTCTGAAAGACTGAAATCTTGAGGAGGACTCCATAACTGGAATTTATTTTTTTTTTTAAATCATGAAAACACTGAAACCAGGTTCTTAGCAGCTTGTGAACTGTAGAAAATTCAATATTCTCCTAAATTTTTGTTGTCAATCACATGTCAATCACAGATTGCTGGGATGAGGATCAGCAAGGTAACTGGGATTGGAGGTAAATTTATATTTTATAGTGCCACATTATTTTGTTCTTAATAATGATGGCTGCACCTAAAAACCTTGAAGAGTGGAAACAGATAGCTTTAAAATATGTCTAATGCAGGAAAACACCTGTCTATCGCAAATCCTTTCTGTGAGTTAGACCTGTTTGCTTGGCCACTGAAAGCAGATCTCTTAATTAGCTGTTAACTAAGGTGTCCTTTCCTTTGACCCTTCTACTTTTATGATGCCTTTACAGAGGAGCAGATGCTGGGTGAGAAGGCCTTATCTGCTCTGCAGTCCAAAAAGAATGGGGTTGGAGTGTAGGAAAATAGAAAATGTGATTCACTCATATAGTCAGGAAAGATGTTGGCCATCAGTGATACTGGTCTTTTTTTCATAGGTGAACAAGGATGACAAAGTCTTTTATCTTTACTGTGCCTGTTGCCCAACAAGCATTAGTTCTTGTATTCACTGGACCCTGGCAATATTGCAGTAGTGCTTGTTTCTTTTTCCCTCTCCTTTGGAGCTGCTACAAGAAAAGCAACATTTTGAAGGCAAAGATGAAACAAATTGCATTTCCTTATGTCTCACTAGAATCTCTCTGAACAGAATGGATCAAACTGCTAATTACAAGTCAGTTTACACTCAGAGATTAAGGAGAAATTGTTACTGTGAGAGGAGACTTTTCACGCATTGCATCTCCTCTCCCAGAAAAGCTGGAAGGAACATCTAAATGAGTAAACACACTATGTGTTGAAGATTTGCAGTTCTATGGTGATGAAAGCAACAAGACCAGTGGCAACCAGACAAAAATTATTTATTATGTCCACCAGGGGTGGAGCATAATGAAAGTTTCAGAGGTAATATAAATTGAGCAGTGTCTTAATAGGTTGGTTAAAAGTATTCAATGGGGACATTGCTTGATCTTCTTTCATGTTCAGTCTTTCATAGAGAAAAACTTTCTAAGACTTGTACATTCTTCTGATTAATATGAGGAGGATGTAAGGTACACCTGGATTCTGTTCCTGGTATTTTCCTCATTTAAAAAAACAATTTAATAAATTGGTGTGTATCCTTTCACAAAGGATTTGATCACTTTTGACTTTTCTGATGGGTAAGAAATATGAGCTAAAACTTTTAGGACATATGAGATCTCATTTGCAACTGTCCCAAGAAGTCTCTGAGAGTCTTTAGGCTGAACTGAGTACCCATGACTCCCTTAGAAGCACCTCTTCTAGATCAGACTTGGAATCCATTTTCAAGCATTGTCACTCTTGCTTTCAGTGACCTGCTGTAGCTTTGATCTTCAAAGAGATCTGACTGCTGACATTACAACTGACCGGATGCATTTGCTGTTATGGTCTAGGCAAGACTCTTGTCCATATGAAGTTTTTCATCATGAGAGATGATAAAGAGGAGTGGGAAAGCAAAGAGAAAATGAACGGTGTGCCAACTTACTTGTGGAGCGAAATTGGGATTCTGACAGAAGTAGTTAATTAAGAAATAATTTATGCACTGATTATCACAACTGCCTGCTTAAAAACACAGTACAGCACTTGTATTGAAGCAAGAAGAGTCTAACTTTATAGTATACTTGTGTTGTCAATTACCTGCCTAATAGGCTTGTAATTGAAATCACTATTATCATGCAGTTTCCTTAATAAGCAAAAACCACTGTAAAATAAGTCACGAAGCCCCTCCAAGTCTGTGGAGAGCATGTATAAATCAGGTAATCAACAGCAGCTTACTTTGTGAATCCCAAAAATTGATTAGAAATAATGACACTTCCCCAAGGATCTCTTCATATAAGCGTCTCTAAAATTCAGGAACTTCTGGATGAGAGTCTGTATCTTAAAATAAAAGCAGTGTTAAAGCCAAATCGCAAGCCTGTGAACTCAGTGGATAGTTTCTCTTCACTTCATAGAAGTTTGGTCAGGCCTTTAAAAGCCAAAGCATGTCCAAGTCTTGTGCAGTACATCACACGCTGAACTCCACTGACAACAGAAGGGAAAAAAAAGGTCTGAAGGCAGCTTCACTGGCTGCCTCACCAGTGGCAAAGCAGTGTGTTTGTCCATCTGGTTTCATCTACGGGAACTGGGGTTGTTCAGCCTGGAGAAGAGGAGGCTCAGAGGTGACCTCATTGCTGTTTACAACTACCTGCGGGGAGGTTGCTGCCAGGTGGGTGTGGACCTCTTCTTTCAGGCTGATGACACCAGAACAAGAGGACACAGCCTCAAGCTACGCCAGGGGAGGTTTAGACTGAATGTTAGGAAGAGGTTTTTCACAGAGAGAGTGATCCCTCATTGGAATGGACTGCCCAGGGAGGTGGTGGAGTCACCATCCCTGGAGGTGTTTAAGAGAAGACTGGACGAGGAGCTTAGTGACATGGTCTAGCTGGGGGGTGTAGGGCTGGATGGTCCTGTGTATCCCTCCTGGCTCAGAGTACCCTGTGCACCTGTGAGGGAACTAGGTTTATGTTCACCACTCTGGGGTGTGTGTTCGGTCTCTGTACGGGTGTTAGATGGTGAGTTGGACTAGATGATCCTTGTGGGTCCCTTCCAACTCATA
>WEKX01010217.1:0-13957 GCA_013390025.1 Pitta sordida | reverse complement strand
CTCTTCTCTCAGGCTGAAGACACCAGAACAGGAGGACATAACTTTAAGCTACGCCAGGGGAGGTTTAGACTGAATGTTAGGAAGAGGTTTTTCACAGAGAGAGTGATCCCTCATTGGAATGGACTGCCCAGGGAGGTGGTGGAGTCACCATCCCTGGAGGTGTTTAAGAGAAGACTGGACGAGGAGCTTAGTGACATGGTCTAGCTGGGGGGTGTAGGGCTGGATGGTCCTGTGTATCCCTCCTGGCTCAGAGTACCCTGTGCACCTGTGAGGGAACTAGGTTTATGTTCACCACTCTGGGGTGTGTGTTCGGTCTCTGTACGGGTGTTAGATGGTGAATTGGACTAGATGATCCTTGTGGGTCCCTTCCAACTCATAGTATTCTGTGATTTTGTGATTCTGATCTGCTTTATAACATTTCCTCTCAACCTCCTTGGAACAGAGAGAGAAGAAGACTCAAGTGACTGATATTTCTTTCACTCTATCTATTTCTAGTGAAGCAACGGAGGTCAGGATGAACTGAAAAGTTCAAGTAATCACATTGTCTTTGCATCCTTCCCACAGCATAATTGCACTGAGAAAGCAATCACAGGCCAGGTAAAATAAGAAAGGGGTTAGAATGTAGAGAAATGTAGGTATGTTGCTGACTAAAGGACTACAGTTTTAATATAATCCTCACAAATTTGGCCATTAACCGTAATTAACACAATTAGTTCCTTGAAGGAAATATTATTGCATATGCTTCAGGCTTCTTGTGATTATCACTTGAGATGTACTGCAGATTTTCCTCCTAGCAGTCACTTTTCCTGACTGTGAACATAATTCTTATCTCCACTTGTGAAACAATTGGCAAATTAAGTACTTACTCAACTTACTGCTAAAGTCTCTAAGAGCATATATAGATCACAGAATCACAGAATCACAGAATATTATGAGTTGGAAGAGACCCACAAGGATCATCTAGTCCAACTCACCATCTAACACCCATAAAGAGACCGAGAGCACATCGCAGAGCATAACACCAACCTAGATCCCTCACAGTCTAGCAGGCCACTCCGAGCCGGAAGGGGCCCAACGTCATCCAGCCCTACACCTCCCGGCTAGACCATGTCACTAAGCTCCTCGTCCAGTCTTCTCTTAAACACCTCCAGGGATGGTGACTCCACCACCTCCCTGGGCAGCCCATTCCAATATGCAATTACTCTCTCTGTGAAAAACCGCTTCCTAATGTTAAGATTGAACCTCCCCTGGCGTAGCTTGAGGCCGTGCCCTCTCGTTCTGGTGTCGTCACCCTGGAAGAAGAGGTCCACACCCATCTGGCTGCAACCTCTCCGCAGGTAGTTGTAAACAGCAATGAGGTCCCCTCTGAGCCTCCTCTTTTCCAGACTGAACAGTCCCAGTTCCTGTAGTCGCTCCTCATAGGGCCTACCCTCCAGTCCATTCACCATCCTCGTTGCCCTTCTCTGGACCCTCTCAAGCAGCTCAACATCCCTCTTAAACTGGGGAGCCCAGAACTGCACACAGATATTACATTCTGGGAGCAAAGAAAAGGAAAACATACTTATTTCCCAGAAAGAAATATTGACTACAAATCTTGACCTTTCTTGGTTTATTTAAGTCATTTAACTAGCCACTTCTCACACCATATAGCAGCTAAACCAGCACCAAGAGAAACTTGAGACAGTTTTTCTCATGAAAAGCTCAAAGAGCTAGTGACTAACTACTTTAAAGTAATCCCGATGAAGCATCATTACCTCTTTTACTTTCTTCCTTCTATTTTAATACCTTCATTTAAGTGAGAAGATTTGACTTTATAGAATATTCAGTGTTGTTCAAAAATACAAGACTTCCACCCTCCAAATCTTTATGATTAAACAGAATGCCTTATTCTGTCTTGGTCTAATTTGTATAATAAATGAGCCATTTCACTGTGGGTTCCTAAATGATAGTTGAGCCAGATAGCAAGTTTTACTTCTTTCTGCAAAACTAATTTTTAGCTTCAAATACCTTTGGGGTATATACATTAGACTTTGATCTTTCTTGTTTCTCCCAATAAAATCTCCTACATGTATCGCTTTCCTATAAAATGACAACAGATTTATATGCTTTCTGTGGCACTTAAGTCAGTGTCTTCCTGCTGTCACCACATACCTCCACCAAGGACATTCAGCTGAGTGTGGGCTATTTTTAAGTCAGCTAAGTCCCATTAAATCCTCGATGCCTTCTGTGTTTCTTCTGTGCTCTTGCAGATCACAGGACCATGCTCAGACCTCTCAGACAGTCTCTCCCTGGCCATGTGGCAACGAGGTTGTAGCATTGGCCTCCAGAGTCTGCCTTCCACTGCACCACGCTTCTGTGTCTTCACCAGGTATCTACTGGCTTCTCAAGTATTTGTCTTCAGAAACACAATGCACAACAAAGGGAATTAAGAGAGAGAATAAAACCTTTCAGAGCTAAAAACTGCAATACTGGAAACACTGAGTGGAATCTTCCTTAAAGAAGCCAAGTGCTGGTAAATCCTTGATTGTATCCTTTTCCCACCTATATAGGGAGATGTCATTTCCTCTCTGCGTGGCAGTTGTCTTCATAAAATTTGTGCCTGCTGCACCAGAAGTACTCAGCTCTGGAAAACCAAGCTCTTCCTATGATCAACATGGAAATTTCAGTTCCTATACTTACTCTGAACTCACAGTTCCTTATTGCAATAAAGTTGTTCTTCCTCTGATCTGCCATAGAAACCAGGAGAGAAACCCTCTGGGGCTAGGGAAGTAGCCTGCTGTTGCTTTGGTGAAGTGCAATGTATCTTTTTTGGGTGGCAGATTGCTTGCAGAAATACAATTTACAGCTCAGTCAAAAGCAGTGCAGGTGTTCTCAAAGCCTCATGAAAAGCAAATGTCTTGCATAATCTGATACAAACATATTAAATGGTGTCACAAGATGCTTGCTTAAATGCTTGATATTTCACAGCTTTCCACAGTACATATTTGAACAATCAAAGAATATCTAGACCTTGTTCTTGGCTGAACCTACATTATTCCATTATTAATCTTGTTTGTGGTCGCCCATTCTTTAAGGATCTTGTGCCAAGTTCTGATGTGAAAGTGGAAAGTAGAAAGAGGATGGGCTTTTTTCCTCACCCATCTTTGGTGTTTTCCTCCTCCAGCTGTGACTGGCAGAGGATGAACTGAACTGTTCCCAAAGGGTCCAGCCCGTGAAGCCTGGCAGAGATCACTAACTCCTGGCAGATGATCTGGAGCTTTTTTCTTCTGTGGGTAAATATTCTGCCCACAAACAAGGAGGCATTTCCTTATGCAGCAGGTTTTACCCTGAGGGAACAGGTAAAATGATGGATGTAGCTGTACCTGTAGACTCAGATGCAAAAATACGTAGATGCAGATCATCAGTGCTCTGACCTTCCTTGGAAGATGGCTTCACATCCTGATCCCCCGGGCAGCGTGTGCTTTGCTCCCAGCTATGCTGCTCTTTGTCCTGCACTGCCCAGAGAAGCACAGCTGTCGTACTTACCTCATTTAAACTTCCCCCAGTAAATCAACTGCTACAGCACTTCTCTCTGAAACTCGTTTGTTGATATCTCTTCTAGTGCCCTGGAATGAGTATAATAGTCCAGGTGCAGTCATAGTCAAGCTGTACAGAGAAAAATTGTTGGAGCTTATTTTTTTTCCTCCATAATGTAATGTCTTTCTGACTGTAGGCTAAGATTGCATTCCCTTCCTTTTGCTGCTGTATCACATTGCAAATTCATCTATGAGTTCTCTACTCCTAGCTCTCAATCTCTTTCAACAGCCCTGTTTCATTCCCTTGAATATAGCATTAATTTGTTAGTGTTTATGGACCAGTGAGTGCTATTGTGTAAGAGGTTGGACTAGATCATGTAGAGACAATATAACATCGATGGCAGCCAGAGAACGAGAAAATTTACAATTCAAAAATAGAAGGGAAAGTAGGAACAGAAGACAAAATTTGGTGAATTATAGATCTTTCATTTCTGTGGTAGATCAAAGAAGATTAAAAGCCAGTTCAATTGGCAACAAATTTTTAAAAACACAAACACAATAACTAAAAACACAATAAAATACTCATTTTAAATCTCACTGAGTTATTTTGTTAAACTTAAATTTAGTAGTTTTGGGATTTTTCTTTTCAAGGGGAAATATTTATTAGCTTTAAAACTCCTTTATTTTCATTCTTTGACAAAAACATGGCAGTTCAAAGACTAAATTTATAATGATGTTTTTATATGTATTTTCAAAAAGTTTTCAGTTAACAGTATTAACCAAATTTGATATTAGTAGCCAAGTTCCAGTCCAGTTTTTTATTTCTTCAGGACCAATTTTGGGAAAACTGACTGTAAAATCAATATCCACTTAAATACATAATACATGATCAGAGAGAAAAAATAACTGAACAGCTGAATGTGCAATTACCAAGAAAGGGAGAATAAAAGGAAAGGAATGCTGTATACAGACAAAACAGGAGATGGAAAAAAGTTAAAAGTAGAAAAAGCTTTTGAGGGTTCGCCGGGAGAGAAATAGGGATAATATGCTAGAGAATGGGAATAATGCAAAACCCACACATTACCAGTTCCCACCCTGGGGGGGGAGATGAGAAGGGGTGAAGAGGTTTTCAAGTCAGGTGCTCAGATGTCATGCACTTCCCCTGCAAGAAATGGAGGAAAAAAACTTCACAGGAGAAGTTGCATGTGAGGTCAAAATATCCCTTCAAAGTGATGCGTGTCTCTCCTCTAAAGTGCCAAGGGTGACCATGCTGCCTAATCAGACTTTCTGATACCAAAAACCAGTGGCTCGAACTGGGCTCCCCAGTTCAAGAAGGATGTTGAGCTGCTTGAGAGGGTCCAGAGAAGGGCGACAAGGATGGTGAAAGGACTGGAGAACAAGCCCTATGGGGAGCTGCTACGGGAACTGGGGTTGTTCAGCCTGGAGAAGAGGAGGCTCAGAGGCGACCTCATTGCTGTTTACAACTACCTGAGGGGAGGTTGCGGTCAGGTGGGTGTGAATCTCTTCTCTCAGGCTGACGACACCAGAACAAGAGGACATGGCCTTAAACTACGCCAGGGGAGGTTTAGACTGAATGTTAGGAAGAGCTTTTTCACAGAGAGAGTGATCCCTCAGTGGAATGGTCTGCCCAGGGAGATGGTGGAGTCACCATCCCTGGAGGTGTTTAAGAGAAGACTGGATGAGGAGCTCAGTGGCATGGCCTAGATGGTGGGAGGCTTGGATGGATGGAGCGTGGTGCCCGTGGTTCCACGCTTGTGGGTCTGATCCCTGAGTGGGCGATCGCTTGGGAGTTGGACTAGATGATCCTGTGGGACCCTTCCAACTTGGAATAACCTGTGAACAATCATTCAAAGGAAAGTTAGAAAATAGGTCTGAGTGCAGTAGAGAACCAATTGTCCATAGTTCTGCTGCCTTTTTAATTCTATAAGCATAATATTAACCCTTCTTTAAGGTTTTGCAGTGGAACAGACAAACCAACACTTTGACATCTGACAATTTTCGTTGGGCATCTCAGTGCCCAGAGGAAGACAATAGACAATTATAAACAGCTCTTCGTTTAGCTGTAGGCTGCAGTGTGTACTTGATTTGGCTTAACTGCCCTGCAAATCGTCATACTTGATCCTTCCCGGTGTAAAAGATTCTTAACTGAGCACTGAGTTCAAAACAAATTCTGATGTCCAGATTATTTTTCCATATTCTCCCTTCATTAGCTTTGACCAAAATATTATAAGTACTATTCTTCAAGTTCCATGCCTTTAAAATATTTATTCTGTTGTTTACATCTTCTGGAAAAGTCATGTGCCAATGCTTTTGAAATGCAGTGCACTAATGCCACAAAATTGGCAACGGAAGTAAATTATAGCTGTTGTAAGACTGCTTTGTTTGGTCCTTTTTCTGTTCATGTTAATACTCAATTGCAGTAATTTCTGCATCCTTGTAATTTCCAAGAGAAATCTGGCTTCCAGAATAACCTTTCTGCATTATTCCAGGTAAAATCAGAGCCAGTAGGCTGCCAGAGAGGCTCACCGTTCCTTGCTTTGAAATAGAACCAATATTTGAGTGGCATGAAGTGTTCAGTTCTTTCTTTTTGACTGCCACAAGATGAAATCCTTAGGTTGTTTTCACTGGAGTCAATGAATTATAAATCTAGAACCATCACAATCCTGGGTGCCAACCAACGTCAGTGGCCCACCACTTATCTCATCAGGACCTACCACACAAAAGCTGCAGACTTATGCTCACACTTCTGGATTGAAAAATTGCAGCTCCAAATTTCTGGGTGATCAGCCTGTATACATCCTCAGGGAACACTTGCTTGAACATGCTCTTACATGCAGGATTGTCTCGTCTCTGCCACTGAATTACACCATTCTCCAGTCTCTCTGCAGTGACTTAATGCCCATGAAGAATAGTTTCATTTGACTGATGTTGGGTCTGAGATGTCTCCCTTGCATTTGCTCTATGATCCATTGGTCCATTGCCAAGAAAAGTATTTTTGCCAACAAATATCAAACCACCCAACACTGAAGCTTTTGATTAAAATTAATTTTGAATCATCTAGCCATAATAACAAAATATTTATATTAGTGGTTATTATGTCTTTAATGTAAGACATCTCATCACAGAAGCAGATTGCACAAATCAAAGTAATTTTAAGTTATGGGAACTGGCAATGATGACTTTAGCTGCCTTCACCAGACAAACTTATCTTCTGAGCTGTTGTGTAAGAGAACATCTCTGTTGTGACTGAGGCACTGTGAGTGAACAATACCTGTCTAGCATCTTTGTTCTTCCCAGCAGTTGTCTCCTCAGTGACTATATCTACTGCTTCCTTTGAAAAAATAAAATAAAATATACAGAACATCAAAGCATTTCTTTGTATAATATTGAAAAATCAGAATTCGTCTAAGCTCTGAGATCCAAAAAATGCCAGTGACACTTCACTGTTCATCATCTTTAAGTCAATTTCCAGTTGCAGTGGAGTTGAAACCTCCTTGCTTCTCCGATTGCAGATTACAGTCAGGACCTGAGCTTTGCTTTGGGCTGAGGCTTTCAGCTCATTCAAACTCTTGGCCCTGTGGTCAGGACCTGGAAGCCCAGCAGGGCACGTTTGCAAGGGAATCTGAGGTTTGACACAAACAATAAGAGAGCGTTCCCCCACTTCACAGAGCAGTCTGGCATACTAGGCAGTGAGCAACAGGAAGTTTATGTAAATGGATCATATTATGTAATAATTTTGGTGTCAACAACTTTTTTTCCTGATAATTTCCTGTGATTTTGCAATGCCTATTTTAAAATGGTGTATTTGGAGAACTGGCATCCATCTCTCCAAACCACATTTTTTTGAGAGGGTCTGTCACTGCAGAATTGCAACCAGATGATCAGATCCCCATCCTGTGGTGGTAATACCATAACCTATAACAAGCCTGAGTGTCCTTCCTCATCCTTACATTTTTCAGACTGTTGCATCACTATATTAATATCCATCAGTGTCTATAACTTCTGGCAAGGGTTGCAAAAATTTTTAAAAAGTTCTTGTTATAACCTTTTAAGATTGTGAAGTAGCTATTTAGTGTCACATGGAGTCCTAATACAGTGTGAGCCTGTAAAATTCAGCCATTAATCTAGTATAGAATCATCAACTAAAATAAGACTAGAAAAAAAGTACTAAAAGATCTCCTGAGTGATTCTTTGCTTCAATATATTCTAATATTTTTTTGAAGATGTTAAAAGCTCTGGATCAAATACAGCACGAGCTGTACCTTTCTTTCTGAGCATTTCAGTTCTCTTTGTTAAATAATGGATCTGAGCAAACCAAACATCTCATGTGAAATTAGATATGGTCCCTTAAGGTTCATGTTCAGGCAAAATTTAATGGCAGTATAAAGTTAATATTGAGCTCAACTTAGATGAGTGCATTTTAATCTATATATTTATGATTGAGCTGATTTCCTTTGCAGCTACAGGAAAGAAGTTCTCCACTGATGCTTTCCTCCATTCTGAGTCTTTATATTCAAATGTCAATACTCAATGTTGCAGGATGGATATTTATCATTACTATGATTTCATTAGCTAAAAAGTCAGAATTAGAAGGTAAAAATTAGATTTTAATGAACATTTTCAACACGAGGAAGGTATGAATTGGTGTCCTGAGGATAACATCATGACTAAGAAATAAGGCAAATTAGACAAGTCTAATAGGAAAAAAAATGACAAGGTTGAGAGGAGATTAAAATAACTTCAAACAACAGAGGGGTAGAAGGAATAGAGAAGGATGTGGAATTAGATTTAAAATCTTAATTCTTGTTTTAATACTGTAAAATAGTTCTGAACGATGTTGGTAGGAATTGTAGAAAAGACTTCAACAGCAGGCAAACAAAAGGCTGTGGAGAATAGAGGTATCCAGCAAGATGTGCTGGTACTCCACTTGCACCGTTTTGAAATCAGTGAGGCCACTTGCATGAGTCCATGCAGACTGCCTACATCATAACACGCATTTGTCCTTCCAGAGAGACCCATAGTAGCTTTGCACTTTTGGTCTCTCAGTGCCTTGACCCTCATCTGCAAGTGAGTCCAGGCTTAGGCCAGCGAGAAAAAAACCCAACAACCACTTGAAATTTACCATGGTTTGATGATTTGGGATGAAAGGCAGGTATTTGCAACACATGAGGGAGATGATTCACCCCCTTTAGTCTGCTCTCATGAGACCCCACCTGCAGTGCGTGTGCAGCTCTGGGGCCCCCAACGTAAGAAGGACATGGACCTGCTGCAGTGAGTCCAGAGGCCATAAAGATGATGAGGGGGCTGGAACATCTCTGATATGAGGAAAGGCGGAGAGAACTGGTGTTGTTAAGCCTGAAGAGAAGGCTCTGGGAAGACCTTAGAGTAAAGGAGGTACAATAAAGCTGGAGAGACTTTTTACAAGGGCAAGTAATGATAGGACAAGAAGCAGTGGCTTTAAGGTCACTTAATAGGTTTGGATCACATATTAGGAAGAAATTATTTACTGTGGGTGTGGTGAGTCACTGGAACAGATTTTCAGAAAAGCTGTGGCCGCCCTACCCCTGGAGTGTTCAAGGACAGGCTGGACAGGCCCCTAAGCAACCTGGTCTAGTGGAAAGTGTCCCTGTCAATGACGGGGAGCTTGGAACTAGATGATCTTTATGTCCCTTCCAACCCAGACCATTTTATTATTCTGTATTTAATAAAAATATACACAGAAGTCTCTTTACTATATACTCTGCAAGTGTGAAATGGATTACAACTGTACTGGATAAAGTTTTTATGAACTGAATGGATGAGGTTGAGAAAGAAATAGGAAGGAATCAGTGGAATCAGGAGAAGATCTGACTTATTAAAAGGTCAAACACTTGGAAACAAATCTGAGGTGTCCTGAATCCTAATGCAATATCATTCTCATTAGACTGTGTCATGGCCTAAAGCTAATGCTCAGTATAACTGCATTTTTACTGCAGCCATTTTAAAATAATGGTTCTTGTGGCATACACATGTCTAATTTTTTATATACAGTCATGCAAGCCACGCAGATGACTCTTAATGTTACCCTCTCTCCCCCTCGACTATTAAATAAACTCAGAAATTACAATGACATTAAAAACACTTTGAGCAATTTTATGTGATCATTAAGTCAGAATATTCCACTCTGGAGGCTTCTGCTATTCAGCAGCCTTGAAATTACTTAGATCAATTAAGTGCATTATATTTTATATGAAATACAGGAATGTGGGTTTTTTGCCACTGTGGGGAAATATAAATAATGAAACAAGGAGAATCTTCAGCATTCTCTTTGTAGTCCTGTGCTGCTTTTCTCACATCTGACTGTTTTCACTTGATTGGGCTTGCTTTTTATTTCATGGCGAAATATATCTATAATCCAAATATTTCAGTCTAAAAGCCTTCTTTACTATGCCATCCCTTTTTCCTTAGGTGACAGAGAAGAGAAATAAGCAGGCATAAGTCCAGAGCATTTAATGAACTTGAAGTACTTAAACCATCAAAACTAGGAGCCTAGTTACTGTGGAGAAGAACTTCTAAAGGATATTTCATTCTACTGTAGATCTGAGGTACCCCTCCAAAATACTCTTTGTGTCCACTGACAGTACTGACACAATCTGAGAGTCACCTTCATGGGGCGTGTTTCTGCTGGGGATGTTGGTGTCAGGATACTGGACAAAAACAAAGAAAGAAGAGCAGTAGACGGATCAGGCAGAGAAAGCTGGAAGGATCTATTAAGATAGGTCACTGCCACACCCAGAAGTACAAGCCAGGTGTTTTAGTGAACTGTGCTTAAAGCGTAACATTCCTTTGGGAATAACAATATTTGACAACACCACACTTCATCATCAAGTGAAGTCAAGACTGTATTTTTTTTAATCTGTTTTTTTATTTATTTATCCCTGCTATTAATTAGTGTGACATTGTTTTTACTGTGATACGTCTATTTATATTTTATTCAGAAAGTGAGCTATTTGCTGTAAATCATAATCTTTACTACCTATTTAGGAGAATGTTTATAAACTCTGGTGACATCTAGGGATATGACCTTGCAGGAAAGATCATTAGTCATTAGCTCCAGCCCATAATTAGTGTCCAAGTAGAATGAACAGCTAGTCAAGTACTATGCCAGAGTAGCTTCAGAGAATGCATTACTTTCTGTAAAGCGAAAGGGTTAGAAGATAGTTTTCAGGCTTACAAGCAAGCTGATTGAAAGGCTGTGTAATTAAATTGGTTGTGTGCTGTGCCTGTCCTACAAACCATAATAGAAATTACCCAGAAAATGCGTCTGATAACCTGGTGCCCAATACCACGCTAATTCTTATGCTGTGGTCCAGCTCAGCCCCTAAATTACAGTTCTGCAGGATTAATTAGTACCATTCTCCATAAGGCTAATATTCAATGCAAATGAGGGGGATTAGCAGGGAGTTATGCAGTAACTTATGAGAAAGGAAACACATTTTTAAAGAGGGATCTTAGGGCATATAAATTAAAAACCAAGGATTTTCTTTCAAATATCAAGGTCCCACTGCATCAGGTATGGGTTTGCTTTGCCTTAGCATTGAAATATGTTGGCAGAGATACGGTTGTGCTCAAGTAGCTGCAGCTGAACATCCTTAAGTATTTCAGGAGTCATCAGTTTCTACATTATAAAATCCAGAAGGGATCCAAAGTGGACTTCTAGGGATTGCTTTTATAATATGGATATTACATCTACTTTGAACTACATTCTGTTTAACTATCTTTTTAAAGAATATTTTTTTGAATTAAAACAAAAGCAAGCAAAATCTGCAAGCATTGGACAGTAATCTGAATTTGCCCAGTGATACTGTGAAAATTCTAGTTTCATCATTGTAATGATTAGTACTTTCCTTGTTAAAAATGTATATCTTATCACACATTGTTTGTTCAATTTAGGATTTTAATCCCTGGGTTTACTGTAGCTTTATCATCTTGAGTTTTAATAGTAAATTTGTCCTCTCCACTGAAATCTGTATGAAATTAAATGAAACTACTCCATCTATTTTATAGACTAGTAGATTTAATTCTTTAAATATTTGTCTTTTGGACATGTTTTTCAGTGTTTCATTAATTCCTCTTTTCAGAACCACAGGCAATATCCTTCCTGAACTGGAAGTGACAGACCTGGACATAATATTTCTGCAGGACTACAGCATTATCAAATGTTAAGTATCCAGCATCTTGATCTCTATTCAGAATTCTGTTGTTTAATACTCATTTTTCATTGGAGTCTTTTGTTAGTACAGTGGTAAGTGTCCCCACCTGGCGTGTGGGAGACCTGGGTTTGATTCGCGCCAGGGAGACAGTGTTAAGAGTTGGACTCGATGATCCTTGTGGGTCCCTTCCAACTCAGAATATTCTGTGATTCTGTTGGTAGCATCATGTTCCCCTGATTCAAGAACACTTATCCTTGTTTCAAATTCACTACAGCAGAGTTCTTCTCTTCTCCATTTATGTAGGCTGTAGCTATGTCTAGCACTCTTCATTCCCCGTCTATCTCTGCTGGGTTACATTATTACACACAGACTGATTTCCTTACGAGGTTAAAGTGCAAGGACCTTTGCAGCAGGAACTAGACTCCTATGGGTGCATACACTGGGCACATTGGGTGAACAACTTTGTGAACACCTGATTGCCCAAGCAGTGACTCTGTTGAACAGAAAAGGGGTGCACTATTTATTCTGTCTTCAGAAAGGTGAAGCAATGTGGCAGCTATCAGAGACAGACCCTTTGTGTGGCAGTGGCAGAGGGAAGAGCATGTAACCACCTCCAGACTGAGGACTTGTACAGTGCCAGCTTATTTATGCTCCCTAGTCCCAGCAGTCTACAGAGTTTTGAAGACATCATTCTTCACTTTGTGAAGAAGGATGGTAGAGGGATCAGAAAAAAGACAGCTAATAACTTAGTTGCGATCAGCTTACATTTACCTCCCTCTCCCCCTGCTCTTATTTTTTTCTGACTGGTTCAGAGCAATCAAAATCTCCAAATATCTCTCTTTCCTCATGCCAGGGTGCATTTAGCAGTTACATTGTATGGGTTGGTATAGTTTTCTAATGAGAAGAGGTGCTATAAAAGCTTTTATGTTGTTTTCTTTTTTATTTGGTTAATACACTTAGTGTCTGTGAATGTGCATCTGAGTAATGTTTTGTTAATGTGACATTTATTCTCCTTTCCTTCCAGACCCTCCTCAAGCATGTCTGCAAATCAATCTTGTTTTGTGTTTAATGCAAGTTATCAATCATCTTTCCATGAGCAAATGGTCTCATATTAAGTGGAAGAAACATTCTAATGTATTCATTCTATTATTGTTCCTTGGAAAAGATCCAGATTTTCAATAAACCAGTGATTGGAAATGCACAGAGTATTTTAATATCCTAATTATTTTTACTTAATTTCCTCTAATAGTTTAAATTGATATTGAATTTATTTAGAAGCCATTACAAAGGGATTCCCCTCATCCCCTGCCAAGTAGTTCAGAAACACATACTGAACTTAATCTGAAGACAAAATATATTATTCCTATTCCAAGGTGCCAATGGTATGAGAAGGGAAAACTTTGGAATGAGAAAGCTAGGTGGAGTGAAATGGAAGGGGAAAAAAAAAAGGCAAAGAAAGTTTCTATAGATACACTCAATTATTATTTAAGAATTCATCTGATTTATTAAAAAAAAGTTGCAATGGCAATTTTTCTGTCTTCAGGAGATGACAATCAGACACCCACTGACTTTCTACATTGCTGGCACTAAGATTTGACTGTGTGAAAAGACCTGCTCAAAAACTGCATCTCTCCAAGCTTACTTTTTTTTTTTTTCCTATGTTATCTGCATTTTCATCCAACTGTTACAGTCATGCTTTGCACTTTTCACAGAAATATCACTTGAGGTCTTCACAGGAATTCTTTGCTCAGGTCCTAAGCATTGTTTCACTGTCTGGAAGACAGTGAGACCGAGAAGACTTTAAAGTGATAATGCTCTGTCCTCCAAAAGATACATCAGAAATCTTAGAAGATGTCCCAAGAAGGCTCAATGCTGCAATAAAGATCCATGGGACACTTCTTCCATGTGTTCTAAGGGCCTTGTAAGGATTTTATACAAGCATGGAAATGTTCTTGCCAGACTCTTCCTGAGCTGAATCCAGCAATGTAGATGGACAGTTTGCCAGTTTCTAAGGTCCCAAGTCTTTCCAAGGTATTTCATGGCACTAGAGACATCCGTAAAAAGCTACATCTCAGACTAGTGGCCCATTAGGCTCCTGGTGCTACTAACAGTATGTAGCCATCCTCGGCTTCACAAGCTGACAGCTCCAGGCCTGGATTCCCAGAGGGACTTTGGACCACAACAAGCAGAGCTGCCATTCAGGATTCTTGTTTCAGTAGTATATTGGCT
>WEKX01010203.1:0-12705 GCA_013390025.1 Pitta sordida | reverse complement strand
GATGTTGCACCATTCACCACCACCCTCTGAGCTCGCCCTTCCAACCAGTTTGTAACCCAGCATAAAATGTTCCTTTCCAGCCCGTGCTTTACAAGTTTCTCCTGAAGCTTATTGTGGGAAACCGTGTCAAAGGCTTTGCTAAGGTCCAAGTACACAACATCCACAGCCTTTTTGTCATCAACCAGTCGAGTCACTGGATCATAAAAGGAGATCAAGTTAGTCAGGCAGGACCTGCCTTTCCGAAATCCATGCTGACTAGATCCAATGTCATGGTTGTTCTGCAGTTGCTGTGTAATGGCACACAAGACCATCTGTTCCATGACTTTGCATGGGACTGAGGTCAGGCTGACTGGTCTGTAGTTGTTAGGATCATCTTGCTTAGAGGTGAGAAGGGGTTTTTTTTTTTTTTTTTGGTTGTTTGAGTGGGTTTTTTTTAGTGTATGAGGTAGAAGTTTGTGTAGGTTTCCTGAATTTGCATGAACCATAGAGAGATCTTTTCTTCCTTGTAACCCTTTATGGTCGGTTCTTCAAGGTCTGGAATGATCAAATGACGAAGGGGAGATAGTCCTGGAGTTGGCAATAAAGGAAAATAAAGAGGAGATGATGGAAATCCCTTTCTGTCCCATCTTCTGTCTGCAGAGAAACATTTCTGCAAGTGATGCCAGTGCTGAACCTGAAAATCACAGAGGACATTAGTTACCCATAACAGGACAGGCAATCTGTGAGCAATCTGCTTGAGCAGATAGCAGGGATGGGGAGGAGAGGCTGAGAAGTGGATGCCGCACTGTGGGCTGAGTACTGAGTGGGAATTTCAAACGCAGGACTGTGCTGTGCAATGATTAGCAGCAGAAGTGCCTTCTGCTGGCACTGCAGAGTGGTGTGGTTGCACTTCAGTTTGATATATAGGTGGCTAAATCAGTATGATTAGACAGTGCAAATTAAATTGATGTAACATCATACAAGCGTTGCCTGGAGAAGAAAGAATTTGATTTTCAGAAATGCTGGATACTTGCAAAGTTCAGCTGCCTAAGGATTGCTTTGAAAAAAATTGAGTCTTTCGTGTGGAGCCTTTGTTTAGCCAGTGAAAAAGAACTGATTTTTAAGGTGAAGGACAAGAAAAAAATAAAGCATTTATAAGATATGAGAAGTAGAGACGAAAAACTCCTCACCATTAATTTTCTAGAATATTACAAAGAACACTATTTACACTCCTTGCTAAAAGCCTTAAAGGAAAGAAAAAGTCCAAGTACTTTTTTTCCCCCAGAAGTCAGCTCTCCAGATTGCAGTTAGGCAACTTAACGTTTTCATATACCATCGACTCCTGTAAAATCATAGATTCCATGAGAAGTATCTAGGTTTTTTTGCCTGTACTTTTGGTATAGAAGCGTTTCAAATTTAGATTACTCCTAGGTCATCAATGTAAAAGACAATGAAAGTTACCTCATTTAAAATTAATTAATGCATTGTTAACTCTGAAATCTAATGATGATATTAAACTGGTACTATCCTTTTTATGTCATATCATGTCCTTTTTACAGAATCATACAGGTACTTTAGTATCTCCTCTTTAATAATGAATTTCAGCCTTCCAGGAGCTGTGAAAGACAAATGTCTTCCTTACCTTAAGAAATGCAGTGAGACAAAAGCTTTCATTGAGAGCTTTTGGGGATCCTCATTTTTCCATGGCCCAAGTAGGAGACATTGCTGAAATATGTTTATTTTCAGTTTATATTGTCCTGAAAAGCAAAAAATAGCAGAATATAGCTCCTATTTTATGCTTGTTTCATCTGTTAGGAGTGTGTTTTAATGAAATTTGGTAATCTTTCAAATTTACTATACCTTCATTACTGAATATATTAGTAGCCCATAGAGAACATTTTCTGTGCCCAAAAGGCATTGAAATACAAGCAAACAAGCAGTAGAAGCGCCTATACTGAGAGATAACATGAACTCTACCATGATCTAAATGTACATATTGAAATCTGGGCTATCGAAAGAGTCCAGCCAGTGATTAGGAAGCATCTTTGGGCCACTGAGCTCAACTGTGGAGCCTCCATAATTTGTGCTTTATGTTCAAACTTGCTGGACTGCAAAGAGTATAGAGAGTGACTTTAGAAGACATCTTGGCTATAGGCAGAGAGAGAAATGGCAAGTGTTAATGCCCAAATAATTTAATTCCAAGGAAACAACCCATATGTACAACTCAGGAAACCTCCAAACATACAGAATGTTTAAGGATTCTGCTTTAGCAAGAGTAAGAAGCGATGAATGTGTAAAAAAGTTTAACTGAGTTGCCACAGCACTGGAAGAAAAGCTAAAGAAACAGATAAGAGGAGGATATCAGATCATATGATTTTATTGGATATTCCTCCATGAGTGGCATAAACATTTCTTAAAATTTTGGGTTTGATTGCATAGAATCAGGGACTGATGCTCAACCTAGAGGGAAGAGGGAGTGTCATTCCCTTACTGTGTTCAGCCCTGACCTTGTAATCTCTGCACTTCTGATAGTTCTAAGAGCTGCCAGTAATGTCGATGACTTCACTGAGCTGTATGGGGGGGAAGAAATACAGCACTGAGCTGTTCTGCTGCCTTTTTACTCCTGACACACCCCATATGCTGAGATGGTGGGTGGCAGTAGGAGAGCTGGCACGTTAGCAGCAGTGTGTTCCCCGTGCCAGGGGAATAATCTGTTGGCTAGTTAAATCTCATTTCTGATTCATCTCTACTTCCTGGTTAGCACTAAGAGGCAAGATCCTCTCAGAAAAGCCAGCTCTTGGAACGTGTGATAGTGCAGTCTAGAGGAGACTGAAGCTTGTGCCTTGAAACTCTATTTTGAATATTGGTTTTAATATATTTAAGATAACCCCCAAATTCTAAACTGTCTACAACTGGAGTGCATTAGCAATTCGTATGGAAACAGGACTGTTGTGCTCTTGTTAGGTTTTTAGGTATACACATACACGGGAAAATTCACTGTACCAGAAGATTAAAATAGCAAAATCAAAGCAGAAACTTCTTATTTTCTCTGTTAATAACATTGCTTGTTAAACAGAAGTTGGCATAGAATCCTGGTGTGAAATTGGCAAGAAAAGATTGTTAATTTGGCATGAGCTTTAAATTGTTTCATTTCGTATCGTATGAAAATGAGTAGAATTATATGCGTGTTTGTGCTGTGTACTGCTAGTGAAAAGGAAGATTTGCATCACAAGGAGAATAGGTGTGCACCATCAGGGGGAGTTCATGTTCGTTTGACAACAATGGGACTTGGCAAACAAACGCAGCAAACTTGGAGGCGAGCAGCAGAGAAAACATCCTGCAATGTTTTGCTGAAAGAAGCAAAACAGAGCAAAATCAATCATCTTTACAATGAGAGTTTAAGGTGACTTGGGCCCTGCTCTCGGCTCTGCAGAGAACTTGTACGCCTTTCTCTACTGTGTGCAGAAGGGTTTTCTTCCAGCAGGGTTAGTGCAGGGCTCCTGAGTCCTGTGGAGTTACAGAGGCTGCTGGAAAGGGAGTGGTCCTCGTTGCCTTTGGGCAGTCACGTCTGCTCCTCATTCATCAAACTGTAATTGTCAGCTTTACTAGTCAGTCCAAGAAGCCTGCAAAACTGGGGAGGGGGGGGACACCCTTCAACAACATAGTTATTAATTGGCCTTTTTACCTTATTGTAATGCTGTAAGTATCCAGACATATTTTGTCTTAATTTTTTTTCCATCTAAACATCTAAATTTGCTTTTCTTTATCTGTGGATGAAGCGGAACCCTACTGGCCATAGTGTAGAGCTTGTGCTCAGTACAGCTTGGATGGGAACAAAGCTGCTTCCTTACACCTGTCTTTTATATGAGGGCTCAAATCAGAGCACTGTCTGAAAGTACGTGGAATAAAATCCTAATTCCACTGAAGTAGGTTTGATTTTTTTGATCTCAACTGTAATTCGCTGGAGATAGGATTCTTTTTTTTTTTTAATGGATTCCTGGTGCTGTAATATCTTCTTCACATCTGGAATAAGACTACAGATGGCACAGGAGTGCAGCAGCACTCAAGGGATGGACAAATAAGCTATCCAAATAATAAAATAATAATAGGACTACCTTACTCAGCTCCAGTGTCTCTCTTCTTGTCTCTCCAGCCAGGTCTGCACTGCAGCCTCTCCATTCAGCAGCTCCTGCTGGATTGGGGACGTTGGCCACTGCCAGAGTGGATGGCGCACTTAAATGTTACTACACTTGAATTATTTTTAGTTCACAATCACATTAATTTAAAAATAAAATTTCCCCACTGCTAATGAAGTGGAGCAGCTGCAGAACAAATTTTGATTTTGTCACAAGTGTGACAACCTGTGGTGAACAAGCAGAGAGGACAGTTGGAAATTATAGTCTCCTAAACTTCCCCAAAAGGATTTACTAAAGGATGTCAGTCAGAGCCAGAAAGTGGAGTTGTAAGGACTGTCGCTTTGTATTAGGAAAATTCTGTTGGTGTAAGAGTTGTTATCTTTTTCTTAAGTGTTTGAAAAATGAGGATAATGAGGTCTTGTTTAGGGTAAAGAGAAATCAACAGTTTGTAGCAGAAGTGTTCTGCAGATAGAAAGAATTAAGTCGTTTTGATTAATATTTTAATCATTGTCGAGAGTGGTGGTGGTGGGGGAAACAGTACAACAAAGGAAGAAGATGACATCTTTGAACCTAATTTTGTGCATTGGTGATTAGGTTGCATATGGTACCTTCCTGCAGACTGGCATATGTAACATCCAGGCCAGAAATACAAAGAAAGGTAATAGAAGTGTTTAGTAAAGACTTCTACTTGCCTTTCTGCCTCTCAGTGGATTTGTGTGGGTTTTGCTGAAATTCACTATCTGCTTTATTTTGTTCATTACCTTGTTCTGTGCTACACAGTGTGAGAGCAGTAAGTTATCAGACACAGGGACTGAAGGGGAAGATGAAGATAGCTCTCTTGTTCCGTAAGAAGTGGGAGGTGAAGCAGCAAAGAAGACAGGAAGGCTGATTCAGGAAGATAACACAGAAGCTTTACAACATGGAGGACAAGAGAGATCCTTAAAGGTAAAAGAACTGACAAAATTTCACAGCAGGCACTAGTGGGAGATGAGAATCCAAGGGAAGCACCATGGCATGTGAGAAACAAGCTTTCCTTGATCACAACAGGCCATGATGTCTCCATGAAAGCACTGTCTAGGAAACCATTAACTGGGGGGAGAAAGAATGCAATATCTGACAACTTTTTTGTTTGGTTTTAAGAGTTGCACATTAAAAATTCATCTAACATATGGGACACAAAGAATTTAATAATGTTATTAAACTTCTGGTAGATGTGAATCTCCAGGGATGTTTACGTATGCTTTTGAAGAAAACGGAAAACATTAGATTTTGCATTTCGAGGCTTAATTCATCATTTTATTTTGTTCTGTTGAAAGAAATCTATGCAGAATTATTAAGTTGCCCAAAATAAGCCCAAAATAGAGGACTGAGTTTTATAAACAATTTACATATTTGTGTTTAATTTGTTGAAAATAGGATAAAATCTGGTCATATTTGGCATCCCAAATACAAATATTAGGAACCCAAGGGATGCAATATAATTTTTAACAGTCTGATTTAAGTATTCCTAAAGACACTATGAACACTTATTTTACAACAGGAAATTTTGTTTAGTCTTTGTACCTTATAAACTGAACTACTGTATGTTGGTATTGATGCACATCTGCATTCACAGCAGAAGAAAAAGAAAACGAAGTTCCACTAACAGTGTTTGATTTGGAAATGTATTTAGCAGACAAAAAAATTAGGGTAGGAGATCACAGTGCATAGAGGGTCTTTTACCTCTGAAATATAAACCTTCTATCTTCCACTACAGGAGCGTTAAGTGCAGAGCTTTTAAGTTGAGAAAATATGCAGTTCATGTGAAAGGTTTGATAGCACTATATACCCACCAAAAGCTTAAATGTGCCTGACTGGTTTTATGGAAGACAGTAAATTAGTCTTTCCTTTACCTCTGACAGGTGAGAAGCAGTTCTTGCATGACCGGTGGCTATCACCACACACTGCTACCACACAGGTGAGGCTTCCTGTTCAAAATGATGACTGGTAAGAAAAACAAGATGTCTTTGCTGGTTATAAATTTAACTCTTCTATGATTAGTCTGGGCCAATTAGGACACCCCTGGGGTTCAGACCATGGCTCAAGTACAAGCTTGAAAGCCTGATTAGCTGAGGTCTCTTGATACTTGTTCTTGGTAGTAAATGCTGGCACATATAGTATTGATTTTCATTTAGATATCTTAATGTTTCCAGACAATCCTAGCAGATGTGGGCTGAACTCAGATCTACGAGAGTGCCGGGCTGCAATCTGCAAGCATTTTTCTTGCCATTTCGTTTCATTTTTCCTAAACTTAACTGATTTGGAATCAGGAGATATAAATGAAAAATGCAGAGTTTGCCTATCAATCATGGCATGTACAAACATTGCTACTGCCCTTTTCTAACATCCTATTACCACTGGGTAGTTGGCTAGTCAAACAGGAATAAAAATTACACTGCAAACATCATAAGTTAGGCTTGATTTGTTGAGCAAGAAGCCTGACAATTCTGTAAGAGTTATATACCTCAGCCTCGCTGAAAATCAGCCTTGTTATGGCTCTGGTACGTCTATAAAGATTGTTCATTTCATATAAAACAGCTACCTGCACTGAGAGGCCTGAAAGGAAGAATGATGCTGGTTATAAATATAGAGGAAAATCTATTTGTCTGCCCCTTCGTGCTGTTAGCAAGTCACACGATGCAGCCCGGCCGTGGTTCCCAGGCAGCAGGGGGAGTTTGCCATGGCCACCTTTCGCTTTCATCTTCTGGCCTGGGCTGAAGCACATCATCTCTCTTTGTCATATGAGATAAAGCAATGAAGTGTGACCAATGCCACTGCATTGCACTCTGCCCACCAGGAGCACGTTAATGATAATGAAAAACTATACTGCAACGCATTTAAACTAAATGTGAGCGTAAGGCTGTCTGTCGGCAGACTGGTAGAACAGTTAATGTCATAAAAGATAAATAGAAATTATTAGAATTGGCTTGGAAGGGATTTTTTATAGAGCAGGGTTGTATTCCTTTAAAGATATACATTATCAGACTGTTAAATCTAATTTCAGGCTACCGGGCAATTAAAATGATTAACATTATTTACTCATATATTTTGATTCATTAAAGTTTTAAACACCCTTTACACGCTATTTATGTTGAAAATAGAGAAATAACGTGTTAAAATGTCTTGGATCGTTAATCATTCAAATTTTCTCTACAACTACTTTCTCAAAACCTTAGTGCCATAGTGAATATTTACAAACCTCTGAGGCATTTTTGAAAGGATGAGCAAAATCAAATTCCACCCACCTCCGATTTGTCCAACAGACCTTAGGTACTTTCCAGACCTATTGGCTTACAATAAAGGTCAGGAAGAAAAATCACAAGATTATTTTGAGAGCTATCCTACCCAGGGGCTTGTATAGGTCTTGGCTATTTTCACCTGGGGGCTTGTTCCCTCTTTGATATTTGAAGGTAATAGCAGGGATCCTGTTAATGAAGTTTATAGGAACTCCTCTTATTATAAGGTCTTGTGTACTAAAATGGAAATATAATCTGAGTCTGGCACTTAGTTTTCAAGTGTGTCGGATGGAATTTTGTATTATCTACTGTCAAACCAGTTTATTAGATGGATATAAGAAGAGATCTTCAGGCTAGTAAATGCTGCCATTAGTCAGAGGTGGAACACCCACTTCCCTTCCATGTTGGCATTTGTAACAATCTCTGAAATACTGTGGGAAAAGTCATTGAAAGTCAGTATACAGTGAATGACAAGACAATTATACACTGTATTGATGTTGGTTTTTTGAAAATACTGTTTGCAGGCTTTTTTTAGTGGTTTAAAACACTGGAGCTTTGTTTGTATGTTTGTTGTTATTCCTGCACCTATTGAAAATACCTTTTTGAAAGAAATGCTGTGAATTACAAGGAGCAGATATAATCTAGACTTTGGTTTGCCTGTCACTAGAAGCAACAGTAGAACTTGTGGTCTCTTGCACTAAGTAAAAAACCTGAATCCTTGCAGATTATCAAAAGTTCCAAGGCACACAGGGACTGCAGGAAGCTGCTGTGCCACCAAATGTCCTGTTCCTCAGACAGGCCATAGGCCAGATCTGTTGAACAAGTGTGGTCATTACTCTTTCATGGCACCATTAGTAAGAGGAAAAGGTAGTTATAATTAGCCTCTTTGAAATCACCCAGGGGCTCAGTTGAGATGTCAAAATTGTAGATAGTATTAAACATAAGGACACAGCTACATTTTCCCTGCTGGCAGCATGACCCCAGCATCAATGCTGTATTTGTGTTGTATGCTAGGGTCTTTCACTTTGAGAATATCCAGGATTATTCAGACCCCTTCCTAATGCTATTTTTGGAGGTAGACAGTGAAGTGGCTTCCTAATTTAGGTGTTCTGGATTAGGCCAAGTTACCTACAGATTTACTAAGGAGCACTGCCTTCTAATTTATTTACTTACCCAAGATGCCCAAATGTGGATAGGGACAACTGCAGCAATCACAGGATCATTAGTAAATGATGTACTGACAAGAAATGTGTGCCCAGTCAAGTGGCTCATCTTTCAGTAAGACCTGACAATATGAGAGGACTGACAGCCTGTCGAAGATCCACACAACTGCTCTGGAAGAGGCTGTTTTTTACTTCTTGGATTATCCAGTTTCCTCCTTCATTCTACTACTCTTACACTCTGTGTAAAGCTGCCTGACATAAAAAGTGGCTCACTATGCAGCCTCAACCATGGTGTTTTCCAGGGCCATGTCCTGTGTCTGATGCAATTCTAGCTTTAGACAATGAAGGGAACTGTCAGCTTCTATGAGCAAGGATGTTTCTTATGCTATTCCATCATTCATTTCAAGAGCAACAAGAGTAGAACCTTTCCCTTGAGAGTCTGACAGTCGTTATCACCTCAGCAGTACTATAAGCTTTTTCTGACTTCAGCGAACAGAAATCCCAGAGTTACTCCTGAATTTAATGTCAGTGTGTTGTGCTCTATGCCCAACCCACCAAACTGGCATAAAGAGGCACTGTGCCATTGCAGAATCATGATGATAATTAGCAGCTACTCACATGAATATTAAGATCATACTTCTTTCAAGTGACTAATTTGCTTAACGTTTTCCTATCCCAAATCCAAATGGAGTTAGGCAGTGTGTAGAAATAATCCCTTTAACACGGACTGAGATCAGAACCTGTGTTCCTGGTGGTCTCTGCTATGTCCTGTGTGTTTGTTTCTTACTCTGATGCCTGGGACCCAGGATGTTCATGGTCTCTCTGGTATCACAGTGGTAGTCATGACTTCTGCTTCCTCCGTCTAAATTTCTATTGTAGCTTTTAATGGCAGAAGGTGAGGAAAGGAATGCAAAGGACTGAAAAAGACTTATGTATTCACAGTAGGAAATACTTCTATTGCATTGGTTTTATACACCAGGAATTTATCCCTTGTTTTGATTGGTGACAGAGTTTTGGCCTTCAAGTTAACCTGTTTGGTCACATAGCATTAGTATTGATGCTGGTGCCCTGAGTACCTTTGCCCAAGCAAGGCTCTCCTGGGGGTTGTTGGACTTGTTTCCCTATGGGCTGCACATGAATTCTGCCCAAGGGATCAGTCAGAAGAATATACTGAACTGAACACCATCCCCCTCCGCCCCCCGAAAACAACAAAACCTCACAGATAGTAGTGAAATATAGAATACAAAATTTAGTCCGGGTCTCTGTCTTTTCTCTTTTTCTAATAATTAGAAATATATAGCACAGGAATTACTTTTATTGTTGATATATCTGGGAAATTATTTTTCCTTTGAGTTTTTTAGATTTCTTATACCTCCCATTGATTTTGATTATTTACTGTTTGACAAGGGGAGCACAGGCAGCCCATGCTGTGCGAAAGATCAGAGGTGCCTTCGTTCCTCAAGGCTATTGCCTTCTTTAATTCTTCAGAGTAGGATCAGTGAACTGATTGCATTTTCTTCTCTTTGACAATTTATATTTTACATTTCTTCATCAAACTATGGTTACACGCTCTCTGAGAGCAAGCTGCTTTGTGAATATAACCTTTTTGTCTTGGCCGTTATTATAACCCTTTGGTGACTTGTAACAGTGACTTTCAGCCACTGTCCTGATTCATTGTCTTTCAGTTGAACTGGATGGAGTTGAGTATCTTGTTTATCCACTTTTTGTGCTTTTCTTTTATTGGTGTTACATGTATTTCATATTTAATCATTGCATGATGTGGCTTGAGAGCAGTTGTTCTTTGATTTTTTTTTTTTCCTTCAACCAGTATAATCTTACAGGCCTAAGGGGAGATTTTTAAGCTGCAAACACTGTATGCCAAATCTGGTAGTAAAAAACTCAGTTCAAATATTTGCAAATACAAACAAATAAATATACACTCTATTTGGGCATGTAGCTGTGTGTGTACACTTTTGAAAAACAGCTCCTTGGAAAGACATGTTTTACAATGGTGGGAAAGAAGCCAAGGGATATGAGTGTTTAGGGTCTTGCTACTTTGAGTGATCCACTTTCTATTAGAAAATGGTTAATGTAAGTATCCAAAGTAGAAAAAAACAGAAGTTACTTCTGTCAAACCTGACTTTGGGTCATGGTTCCAAATATTTTGATCAAATAGGCTTCTCTGTCCTTTTCAGTATTATAAGATATGCAGTATAATACGTATGTCTGGTAACTAATGTTTGTGCTGTGAGTCTCCATAGATAAAAGCTTGGGTGATGTTAGATCAAAGTCTACAGTAATTTCATAAGTTCTTTAAGAAGAAATGCTTGTTTTAGGCTCTAGTTGGCATCAGTCTAAATGAATCAGTAAAATGGGATGATCTCAGCTCATAGAAATAATAGCAACCCTCTCCTGTTAAAAATGCCTTTCTTCTGGAAAAGCTAGTTGTGCCACATTAATGCCTTTCTAATCAAAAACACTAAGCTCCATATGGTATTTCTTAGCACATTTGAGAGCCCTGGTTAAGTCAAAGCTCTAAATGTACTGGAAACCGAAGTTCATTGTTGTTCAACACTCAAGAGAATGCACAAAAAAGTAGACCCTTGTATTTCTGTGTTATCCTGCTTATTAGTTTTATAGTTCTGGGTCTCATTCTCTTTCCTACTCTTCTTCCTCTGTTTTTTTTTTTTTTTTGGTGTGACATGACCTTCATGTTACCATATAAGGAGGTTTATCCTCGTTTGCTTTTAAATGTAGTGGGTATAAGGAAAGCTCATAGAGACATGAACAAACACCAAGAGAGGAACATCCCAGACTACCAGGGGTGGTGAAGAAGGAAGTCCACAATATTTCAGACTAAAAAAAGCATTAAAATTTAAGATAGAATTGTCTATAGAAATGCTGCTTGGAGAGATTTTGCTCACATTTTTGTGAAAAAGTAGTGAAAAGATACTTGGAGCTTAAAATATATTTGTGTTTCTGTGTGTTCATTAAATCAATGGGATCTACTTCCTTTGAGTCACCATTAATTGCCAAAATTTCATATCAAGGCATTTAAGGTAGGAAAAAAATCATGAATGACTATAGAAAATGTTCTATATTACCTACAATTTCTCATGCTGTGTAGAACCTTCAAAATCTAAGTGCATTCAAAGGAACCTTACATTTCAGATTGAATTCTGAATTTTCACTGGTTTAAAGAAGTCATTTTAGCACCAATTAAAAATGTTAATATGGTATTTTCTAAAATTTACTATTTTTCAGCACAAAATCATTTAAGAATGTAGATGGAAAGGTGCGGTAGTTGAATCACCATCCCAAAGCAGGGCCAGCTGGTGAGGTTGCTCGGGACCATGTCCAGTTAAGTTTTGTATTCCTCCAAGTATGGTGATTTCACAGCCTCACTGGGTCCTGATTTCATTACTTAACCACCCTCTGGTTAAGTAAATAAACAATCTAATGAATTTTTCCCAAATTACTGCTCGTGTTTCAGGTATGTGGGAAAATGTGTGTAGAATTTTCTTGTAAAAGCAGAATGAAAAACCCTCAGTACCTTGGCTACCTCTTTGTCCCTGAGTCTCCTGTACCCTTTGATTAGTGGGCCCACATTTTCTTTAGCTTTCCTTCTGTTGCTATGGTACTTAAGGCAACACTACCTATTCTTCCTAACATCCCTTGCTAGTTTTAGCTTGGCTTTCTGTAACCCGTCTCTGCATTCTTGGCCAATGTCTCTGCTTGGTAGCACATTCCCACTCTCACCTTCTGCATGTGTCCTTTCCATATTAGCAGAAGTTCCTTGTTCATGTATGCTGGCCTTCAGACACACTTGCTCAAATTCCTGCATGTTGGAATGAGTTGCTTCTGGCTTTGAGGAGGTTTTTTGTGACAAAAAAAAAAAATCAAGAAGGAGGGAGTGGGAGGAGAAGTTTAGTTTCTAATTCTGCCCTGGGAATTGCAACGTAAGAAAATATATTTCTGTGCATATGTTAGGAATTAAAACATCCCTTAATGGCAAATTTTGTAACAGACGGAAGAATAACAGGGAACGGGGAATGGTAATGAAAGGGTTTAATTTCAGCATGCACAATTCAGGGATTGAGGAAAACTGAGATAAAATTCTGTCTTGACAACCTATGGTTCAACTATCCTCCC
>WEKX01010188.1:0-18744 GCA_013390025.1 Pitta sordida | reverse complement strand
GTGTGGAGGAGGAAGGAAGTATTTTCCAGATGTCAGATGTAAAGACTTTATTCAGATAAAATAACTGATTCTAAATTTCATAAAAGTTAGGATCATAAGGAACCATTAGTTCTCTTGAGCCATTCTTCTGCAAGGCTCATACCTTGCCAAGGTTTTTCTCAGGTTTTAATAAAGATTTTATATCCTAAAGATAACAGCAGGAAACAATGTTTGCTGAGAAGTTCATTCAGTAGTGATGTTGCTAAAAATGACCTCAGATTTTCAGAGTTCTGTTGGTAATGATATCAGTTGATCATTTAAATCTATTCTATTAATTTCTTATTAGAGCCTTAATTATTATTAATTAAATATGGGACTTTTTCTGTAAACTGCTTGTAAATACTAAAGTAAGTGCCTTGGAAAAATCCCAGTATACTGTACCAGTTACTGCTCAGATCCATAATGCCATCAAAGCCGAAAGAATAACACTCTAGCCTCTTTGAAGCTCTATTGATGGGCAATACTTAGACTTGTAATCTGTAATCAATAATGATTTTTACATGTGACCAAAGATGAGACTGACCAGTCTGTGGTTCCTGATTATTCTTTGATTTTTTTAGAATATTCAAAGCTTGGTAGCTCTAAATCTAAAATTTACCCAGTTTTCTGAGAACTGTTATATATTGACATGAAGGAATCAAACAGATCTTTTGCCATTTTCTTCATGACATTTGACTGTTAATTTCTCTGGCACAGATGATTCAAAAGTACTTACATTTTTAGGATAGTGACTCTTATGGACACTTATGGCAGCTGACAACATTTATTCTATTGAATATATGCAATTAGTACATCTTCACTTACAAGATTCTGTGTGAATACTTGTGGATCTAGTTTTTCCAGCATTAAAGCTTTCTGCAGAGTTTGAACAGCCATGGTCAAGAGTACTTTGCAAGCAGCTTGCCTTCAAAGAGAAACATGAGGTTTTATCTCCAGCACAGCTTTTGTGCTCACAAGGTACCTAGGCTGCCTTCGAGGTTTTCTTTCACCTTACATGTTAATTGGATATTTTACAGAGAAGCTAAATCCTTCCTTGTGCTTGCCTTTTTCTAAATGCTTCAGGGCAAGATGGTAAAGTGAAACAGCTGCCAGAGAACAACTAGAAAGATATTGTAGATCTGATTTTTATAAATATGGATACACTGTCATAAACAAACAAACAAAAAATACATCAAACCATGGACAGCAATCATTAACATGCTCATTTAAATTTTACTGTGGCTGTTTACTTAGGGAACCAGAGTAATGAGAATCATAGTATATTGTATTGCTTTGCAGTAATAGACTACTTTGGAATCATTTTATGTTCCCGTAAAACTAAATGTCTGTAACTGACAATCTACAATGACAGACAGTAGAAGTAAGCATTAGCATGAGAACAGACTCTGTACATCTTGTTGCTTATAAATGGATGGTACTAAATTTATCTCAGTTCATAATGGGGGACAAGAACATAACTGTGCATAATAAAATTCCTAAATGCAAAAATCAGACTTGATAATACCCTAATCAATATTGAGCCATTTATCTGTTTGATGTGAGTCTGTGTATTTCGGGTCATTCATGTGAAGGAAAACAAAGATTTGCTTTTTTGCCAAACACATATTCTTTGATGCAATTTACTCTGTATAAGTACTAATATTAGCTATTTCCCAGGATCAAAGACATATATGTTAAGAAACTAACATTATTTTAGAATTCCAAATTTTAAAAGCGTGACAGTTTTGTTACATTTAGGTACAGAAATCTACGCTGACTTACACATACATAAGTAAAGTCACTCCTGTCATATCAGATGTAATTTGCTATTAAGTGATAGAGGTCAATCTCATTTTCAGTGATGTAATATTTTTTTCTCTAGTTTGTTTATAGACATCCATTTTGATTTTTCTCTCTGAGTTATGTCAAGCATAATATTTTTTGCCATCTGTATATAGTATTTCATATATACTTATGGTATTATTTCTGTCACCACTAACAGCAGTTGTGATCATGCTTAGTAACACATATTATAATTGGCTTTGACTAGGATTGTTTTTGTAATTAGTCTCAGTGTTTGATTTGAAATATTATGTTAATTTTAAGCTGTTTTTCATATATATTTAATTGCTAAAGTATTCAACTTCTTTGTGGGGAGGGAGCATTAATATATCTCTTACATTTCTATATGTTGAGACTCAGAATAACCAATATCCCAAGAAAAATAGATTTGTCCCTAGATGTAGGCCAGCAATTACCTGTCTCACACCTTTTCTATTTCATACTGAGCAACAAGAGGAAAAAAATCAATAGAGCCCTACAGATTTTGCACAAATGAAAAAATGCCATGGCAAACAGGGGTAGAAAAAGGAGAGTTTCACTGTGTCTTAAAATTTAAGGATCAAATGTATCCCAAATTATGTTCAGCACTAGTTATGCTGAAATTTTGCAAAGGATCATTACATGCTTTTCTGTATTTTTTCCTTCAGGATTTATTAAGGGACCAATCCTACCGCTGTGTGAACACTACAAAGATACAGTTGCTTCTGCTTTCCTTTACCAGACCCAAAAGCTCAAAGGTTTAGGGAAATTTCCCAGAATAAGTTCAACTCCTTTCAATTCTTTATTTAAGCTGTTGCATTATTCAGAGAGAGAGCCTAGATTTTCCCCAGTGGTAGATATCCAACAAGCATTTTTTTTTCTTTTTAAGAAATTATCTTTACCATGAGGATCTGTTGCTCTTCTATCTGTGTAACTGTTTCTCTTTGCAGTCATTCTGGCAGGAAGAAAAACTTTCCTTTTATTTGTTTCAGGCACAGAGAACTCTCCTTGCCTACTGTTTGGAGTTGAATTTCAGATCTGAAGATTTCAATAGAACAAAGTAAAACAAACAGAAGGTCTACTAGCACAGACCTTCCTCACATTCAGGATTGAATGAGCAAATAATATGCTTGTTCTGATTATTTTGCATGTAGAAAGTTGACTGGACATGTAAAATAACCAGAACTGGCAAATGAATTATCGATTACAGTGCAGCCTTCAACTAAATGCAAAATTAAACATTTATTCTGATCAATAAATGATGTGATAGTTGTGCCTATTCCCTGTATCAAGTTGGATTTCCATATACATATGTCCTTATTAAGTTTCCTGAGTTCAAAGCCTTGGAGAGACATGCTGGTACCTAGGACAAGAGTTCAATTTGCCTGTCTTGCTGCCTCTCCTTGTCTTCACCAGTGTTTCATTCTGGGTCCTTTCCAGGGCAGTGTCCCACCACTGAGCTCAGAAGAAACCAAGGGGAGCTTGAGGGAGAAGATTGTTTGCGTGTGCCCAAGAGTACACCTCTGTAAGGTTAGAACATCCTTCCTGCAGCATGGACAGGGGCTTTCAAGTTGTCTCCTCATTGCCTCCTGCCTTTGGGGAAGCTCAATTTCTTTAGACAGTGTAAGTAGTGGACAGGGAGAAAATCTGGTTTTAAGTTGTTATTTCTACCCTCACCTTTCCCATCTAATTTCCTCCCTCTGAAGAAAATTTATAATTTTTGTTTCATTATGGCCCTCATTCAGTATTTCACTGACTGTATCTTTGAATAATTTGTTCAGTGTGGTGTTAAGAGACAGTAGTCTTAGGTTGAGACAATTGAAGGAGAAGAGAGGAAGGCAAATTGCACTTGTTTTCCTCGGGAAACCAAATAAAGTGAGAGAATTTGCTTCTCTTTTCCAGTGCCACAATCCAACACAATGCCCATGAATTTATAGTTGACTATTGTGTTCACACGATCTACTTGAGGAATGAAATACAGGGGTAGGCGGCTTTGTAGAAGTGGGCTTTGGATCAGGTTTTAGTTGTAAAGTACAAGTAATTTTTGAAAAGTGTAAATTTTTTGTACAATGTTTGGCATACTTACTTGGCCTTAACGGGGGAATTTTTTTTTCGGATGAATACTCAATTGCTTTTGAATTCTATAATGAAGATGATTTATAGGGTTTTAAGATTTTTGCTCTCTTCTCCGGGAATGAAATATCTGAATGAAATATCTGAATGAAATATCAGGAAAGAAATACTACAGATTTATGCATCTGGAAGGGGGGAAAAAAAAGAAAGGGAAGGCACCTGGCTGATCCTTCCTTACCATGACAGCATATCATTCTGAGAGAAGTAACTGTCTGAGGTTAATTTAGATCACATCAATCTGTATTACTTGACCTTTTCAAAATAAACAGAACCCAAAAGTGACTACACAAAAAAGTCAGTCTTAAAGCCAATTACACTAATAGTATTTGATGTATAAATGGGTGTTTATTATTTAAAAAAAAAAAAAAGAAATGCTGTAATAAAACTAAGGGGAATTTAAAGACAGGAGATGTCTATTTGTAGCATATCCAGTAATGAAATCACAGGCAGCCTAGTAGCTGATTAAGGTTAATTTGAATCACATCAATGTGAATTAACTTGGCCTTTGCAGAATGAACAACACCTTTGTGCCAACATGATCAATTAGTCCCCTTAACTTCATACGTCTCTTTGGAAAGGTTAGATTTATTAGTTATCAAGATAACCACTTTGAGATTAAAATCTCACCCTTGTGTGCATTTTTCCCCACTGAGTACCTTAAGGAATGAAAAAAAAGGGCAGAAAATATGAAACTTTTTAAATCTCAGTGTGGTTTGATGTTTTATCTAATAAGCTTGAAAAGCCATATTTATCCTAACATTAGGTAAAAGACTGGAGACTGGATATACGTATTGTGATTGTCTAGAAAACACTGACCATGCTCACACTCCTATACCGCTGTTGCAGCTACCTATCCCAAATGCATTGCTACTGTAAATTCTTTTTGAGAAGAAGCAAGCCTGCTATGTCAAATCTGTGGTTTGCCTTTACCCTTCTACCTCCTCCCATCCAATACAGGGAGGTAAAAAGAGGAGGTAATGTGTGTATTGGTTGCAACCAGGGCAGACTTAATTGCCTTCACAGTGTCTGGTATGGGGCTCTGTTCTGGATCTGTGCTGAGGATGTAGTTAATAATATAGAGACACTCCTGTTAATGCTGACTAGCACTTACATAGAGCCAAGGTCATTTCTACTTTTCACACTGCCACACTGGTAAAGAAGTTGGGTGTCAATGGGATGCTGGGAGGAGACAAATTCACTACAGGTGACCCCAACTGACCAAAGAGGTGTTCCAGACCATATGATATCATGCTCAGTGTATGAAGAGGGAGGAGACACAAGGAAAGAGGAGGACATCTAGAATGATGGTGTCTGTCTTCCCAAATCACTATTATGTGTGATGGAGCCCTGGTATCCTGGAGACAGTTGAGCACCTGCCTGCCCATGGGAAGCAGTGAATGAATTCCTGCATACACAAGCAAAATTTTACTTTGCTTGTGTATGCAGCTTTTGCTTTCCTTATTGTCCAGTCATTACGTCAACCCACAAATTTTCCAGCTTTTATGTTTCTGATTCTCTCCCCGGTCCTCCAGGTAAGGGACTGAGCAAGAAGCTGTGTGGGGCTTGGTAGCTGCTGACTGCGGTTAAGCCACAACACTGTGTTCATGTTAGAATGCTGGTAAAGACCTCAGAATGATCCCAGTGACAACCTCAGTGGTCTGCCATCAGCTACTGCTATTGTTTGTGCTGATGTTTCCTACAAGGAAGTTGGAAAGCCAAATTATTTCACACCTCAGTCTCTTGATTCCCGATCCATAGAACAGACCATTGTGTCTCCTTATGTTTAATGAAATTATCTGAGGAAAGGATGTTTAATGTTTTATGAATTATATTTCTATCTCAGATAGTGGGACTAAGGTATTGTTTTATCCACCTTCTTTATATTGATATCCATTTTTTTCCTGCTACTAATAAATATTCCAAGAACCTTGAGATTGTATGTATATGGGCTCATTGAAGACGCTCCGTTCCTCACATATAGTAATTAAAAACTCTACACCCTTGACTGACTCTAAGGAATGCCACAGTTACAGGGTTACAGTGATGACAGGTTCAGCAAATATACCTGAAAGTTTTCTGCTTATGGTAGATTGAAGGTCCTGCAAAAATATTATGTTTCTACTTTGTGAAAGAAACCTCAAAATTGGTACAGTATTTCTTAAATGCAGCAGTACCTCTTTTCAAGCCATGTCCTACTGTACAACAGCACACTGTAATACCAATCCTGTTCAGGTCCTACGCAGCCGAAGGGATGATGGGAGAGATGTCAGCAACTCTGTGAGTGAATAGAGAAACTGCCGTGATCTACCCGTGCAGACTAGTGTAACCTTATTTTTTCATGGAAAGAAGAAGTTTGTTATAAAAGAAAGGAACAGAGAAAGTAAATATTTTTGGACCCCATAAAATTTATGACAAATTACTGTTGATGAGCAAACTGTCAGAGAGAACGTAATGGGAAGCCGAGACCTGCAATGTGGGATTTATAGTCATGTGCATTCTCCCACCTATCCTCAAACACAGAATAATCCTCTTGTAATTAGAACCAACACTTACATGGAAATACAAAGAAAATTATGGATTTTATTTGTTCTGATTTGTCATTAATATTCTTTCATCTATTATTGCAGTTGTATCTAGGGGACCAATATGAAGCTGGAATCCTGATCGGCTGGATAGATGTGAGCATTTAGTACAAGGTGATTGTTAATTACTCTATAAATGTTTTCTCTTCACTCTGTCTCCCTTCCCAGATATCTGTTCTGCTTCTCTCAGCTGGAAATCAGGCAAAGAGTGGGTGCTTCTTGTGCCACCCAACCCTCCTCCTGCCAGTTGCAAGTGTTTTGCAGGCTACCAGTTTCTTGTGGAATAGGATGTAGGGACTGCCAGCTATGAAGCAGCAACAGTGGCAGCATTTCCCACACATGGACAGTCACTGCAGCCTTTGTAGAATATTCTGTCACCCAGACAATGATGTCAATTCACACTGTATCTGGATCAATAGGAACAAGAGAGGTGACTTGTTACCTTAGTGACATTTATAGAAAACGAAGTCTATCACTCTGCATCAAAGAACAGTATGCTTCTTCAGAATAGATATAATGGAAGTCACTCATAAAAATACAAAGTGTTGCCTTAAAGCTTGTATTATCTGTGGCTCCATGCATATTCTGCATATTAAGGTTTGTATCTAAACTATTTATTTCTTGTTTTATTTTTTATGAATGATGTTGAAACACATTGTATATTCTTACCTGAATCTCAGTGTTAGATGATGTACAGACTTCAGCATAAAGCATGGTCTTTAAATCAACTCTGTTGGGTTTGCCTTGTAAAGAACTTTGTAAATTCTGCTTTTGTCTGCATTATTATTTCAGTTATTACAGTGATTTCCTGGAAGAACAAACAAGTTCATTCAGCACCACATACAATTTGTTGATGATGTCTGACATAATTCTGAAGACAACAATTCTGGAATAAATTATTATTTTTTTCTTCTCTCTGTAATTCAGTTTATTATTGCTTGTATCTCTTTTCTGCACAGTTTAACAAATGTGTGTGCTGTGTCTAAAATATTTCAGATTGCTCTTTGGGCAGAAACATAAGGAGTCAACAAATGACTTAAACCTTAGAGCTGTCAAACAGAAACCTGAAAATCAGCCAAGTATTATTCACTCATGCATGACACACTTGAAATATGAACCTCACTAAACAAATAGCTCTTTTCAAGTCCAGAAGAAAGACAAGGTGAAAGAACAAAAACCATGTAGTGAGAAGAAAGGAAGAGACACTCAGGAATGAACACACAGAAACAGTGCACTTGAAGGCAGTTGGCTGTAATCTTATTTCAGGCAGGATATCAAAATATTATTGCCTGGTTTTATAAGTTTTCTATATTTGCAGGGTTTTTATATATAATATATGTCCAACATATAATTGAACTATATATAGTCCAAAACAGTTCCATATGTTCATATGTAGAGATGTAAGATGTCATTCATATTTGAAGGATGTATTCTTTTCATCAATGTTACAAAATTGAGCAAAACAAATGCATATTTTGTGACAAGTTTCTTAATAGTCTTTGACCCCTTTTTCTGTCCTTATCACTTTAAAATTCTGTAAGAAATCTAAGCTGTCTTTCATCAGAAACATAAAGCTGACCCCAAAACCTTAACAGAAGGCAGATTTGCATGCACCAACTCTGAGATCTTTGATTCTTTCTTTATATGTTGCTTTGGTTAGGCCATATTATTAAAGAAACAAGCAATGGCTGATAAATAAAATACCCTGAAGTCTTTTTAACTCTCTTGCATATCAGATTGTGACTTAACAGAAGAGCCAAGAAACCAACCCAAAACAAAACTAAAAAATCCTACAGATTTCTCTCATAATGTAGTCAGAATTTACAAGTTTTAGACTTTAAATTGTGGGGTTTGTATTACAATGTTTTTTCTTCGTGAGTGGAAGTTTTTACAGATTCTAGAAAAGCAAAGCAAGTATTCAAAACATTCAAAATAATAAAGAGTGAGGATACAGTAGATGAATGCTCGCAGTCATTGCCGATGATGAAAGTTAGACCAGGATGATTCAATCAGGTATCAAAGTTTAGACAGAGACTAGAAGCAGAGTGGTGGGTTTCCATGGTGACCCCCTTCTCCTGCCCCATTCCACATATTCTTTGCTTCGTTCAGCTGAGTCTAGGCATTTGGGTGATTAGCTCCTACCTTCAGATGGGTGTGTACAAAATAAGATGATTTGTCATAAAGATGGGGAGAAAATATGAGAGAGACACTATCACCAGGTGAAAAATTGTGGCACCCTGATGAGGTTGTATGGATGCTCTGCCACTCAGCATTCCTCTATAATATGGTGCTAGGATCTGTGCATCCATGGCATGGGCACTCTCCAGTCACTGCTGCTCTCTCGCTGCAATTTCCTCTATGTTGACTCCAAAGTAGCTGCCAGGAGTTTTGGGTTATATCATCTGTCACATCCTCAAGTTTTTTCTGTATTTTTCCAGGCTGACGTGATTTCCTCTGACTTGTATTTTATGGATAAAAACATCTTTTTGATCAGAAATTTGCGCAGTGTGTAACCCAATATGACCTTAGTCTGCAGTCAGGGCTGAAGTGCCCCAGAGCTGCCATGGGGCAAAGCCAGGCTCCTCCTCTTCTGTGGAGGAAAGTGATCTTCAGGGACTTTGACTTACAGCCTACTGCCATTCTTGCTCATTAAAACAAATTATTTCCAACCTTGATGTCATCGTAGTTGAGGTAGTGAATATACATATCATATTTCATATGCATGTATGTTTATATATGGCTGAAGAGTTACAAGCAGATATTTTATTATTGATAAGAAATAGACCTCGAGGTGTAGATAGAAGACAGCTGCCCCACCAAATCTTTTTCCATATGAGACTGGAACCCTCAGTTAGTTAGTTTACCACTTAGATTTTTCTGCCACACAAATGGATTAACACCATTATCACACAATTTGGGCAACACTACTTCTGGTCTTTGGAGATGGTGTCTTTCAGTAACTCCGTACTCCCTACGACCCACGTAAGTCTTCATCCTCTTCACTAGTTGAATCACAATTATTCTGTGTTCACAGAATCACAGAATATTATGAGTTGGAAGGGACCCACAAGGATCATCTAGTCCAGACTCAAGGAAAAGGGAAATACATATCTGCATTTGCTTTTAAGTCTCACAGTTTTCTGAATACAGAAGAAGCCTGTGACAATTTGTGCCCTGCTGAAATACAGTTATCTTAACTGATATATGGGGATTACCATATTTCCTATTAAGTTGATGTGATTTTCCTCCCATTTCCATAAATAAAAAATGGTAATGTATTATTGCCATTGACGTTGCAGGCATTGACTTTAGATATGAAAATAAAAATCTAGCTGTATGCATAAATAATATTAAAATTGTTACTGTTATATGATGTTGCTAAAAGTATTCAGTCTTTCTGGTGCAAGGTTATGCTGAACATACTGAACCTTCCAGAAATCTATTTTGAAAATGCTCTTAGTTAAAAATACCCTAACTAGCTCTTCCAAATTCAAAAGTTAGCAGACATTATCATTAATAGTTCTAAGACAGCCAACAATGTAATGAATCAAAACAAAGACAGCAATAACTATTCAGTGTCCCTCTAGCTTTTTAATTTACGCAGAGTGACAAATATACTACATTAGGTTGGTGCTTAATCATAGTTCATTTTATTTTATTCTTTACCACACAACAAAATTCATTACATGATAAATTTGTTATCACTCTTCTGACTGGTTGCAGTAAAATTTATTCTACAGTACAAAAACAATATTAGGGACAATATTCAATTTAATTACAGTGTTTTTCAACACAAAAAGCTCTGATTCTTTTACTTCTCAGATTGTAAACTACTAATTGTTTGTCTCATCAACTGTGCTACAGTTTCACTTCTGCTCTCCTATTGACTTTACTTGTAAAACAATCTCATCCCATCTCTTCAATGGGATTACACTTTGCTGCTTTGTTTATTGGTGGATGAAAATTATAGCCAAAACTCAGAAAATAATAGGAAATATTTTTTGGCCTGAAATTCTGCTTTATTTTTTAATACACCCATGGATTCAGACTTTGAGTCAATAATGGAACAAACATAAGGACAAGGAATGAGCTTCTTCATGTCATCACAATGATTTTCCAAAATGAGTTTAATAGTACAGAGGTCATTACCTTCTGGTACTATTAGGAATGAATTATATAAAGGGATAGAGCTGACAATGCATGACTGAGGCACAAGAAAATATCCTACATTATCATACATTTCTTTTGGATTATACAGCTTTTTGAAGTAGGAAAATGTTGCTTCAAAAAATATTTCTTTGTGTCACTTTAAAAGTAATCTGATTGAGTCAAAGATTTGCCAAGCTCTGCTGTGGCATTTGCCCATGCCAGCCTTGGTTGTGTGCTACATTGACATAGAGATTCTTACTGATAAAATAGAAACTTTCCTCTTCAACCAAAATAGTAAATTCTAGGCTAAAAATGTTAGCTGGCCATGGTCAGCAAGGAAATAATGTGTTTGTGTGATACCTAGAAGTAAGCAGCCACCTCTGGAGATGGGATCTGAGAGGATTTCTCAAGTTGGGTGAATAGTACGAAATTGAACTGCAGCCAACTAAAATTAAACAGTATTGTTGTATAGTTTTCCTTCATGTATGTATATGCTGGGTAGATTTTATTGCATTCGATTTTACAGTCTTACCCCACTGCATTGTGTCAAAATGATGTTACATGTTGAATGAAGATAGTGAGTGCCAAGAACAGAAAGAAAGAGAATCCTATTTTCCAAATGAAATTTCTGCTTCTTCAGAACAAATTGGAGCATGAGGACTAAGTCTGAAAAGAAATAGTAGATCTAAAGTATAAACTAGGTGTTAAGTAGCTAGAGATCCCAGTTAAGCATCAAGTAGAAGAGCAATATGGATGGATTCAGGAATTCGCCAGCCAACATTTCTTCTCTGCTTATTTGCCAAAGTGATATGGATTTATCGTTGTCCTACTGTTTATTTCTGTCCCTACATATGGAAAGTATTTAAAAATGGTTGTGAAAAGGAACTAAATCTTTGGGAAAGGTGTGGTTCAGTACTATTTAATTCACAGATTCACAGATTCACAGAATATTATGAGTTGGAAGGGACCCATAAGGATCATCTAGTCCAACTCACCATCTAACACCCGTACAGAGACCGAAAGCACATCCCAGAGCGGTAAACATAAACCTAGTTCCCTCACAGTCTAGCTGGCCACTCTGAGCCGGAAGGGAACCACAGGATCACCCAGCCCTACACCCCCCAGCTAGACCATGTCACTAGGCTCCTCATCGAGTCTACTCTTAAACACATCCAGGGTCGGGTACTGCACCGCCTCCCTGGGCAGTCCATTCCAATGTGCAATCACTCTCTCTGTGAAAAACCGCTTCCTAACATTAAGTTTAAACCTCCCCTGGTGTACCTTGAGGCCGTGCCCTCTCGTTCTGNTGATGGATTCAATTCCCTCATCCATATCATCCATAAAGATGCTGAACAGTACTGGGGCTAACACTGACCCCTGTGGGACTCCACTGGTGACTGGCCGCCAGTCAGATGTTGCACCATTCACCACCACCCTCTGAGCTCGCCCTTCCAACCAGTTCATAGAATTATTTAAGTAGTTGTTAAAGCTTAAATTTTTATTCCAAACAAGTAAATAAATTCTAAAAACCCTATAAAAATGTGTTTCGTGATCAAATGGACTAAAAGTGTTTTGGAGTATAACTTGTGTAATTTCATTATTTTATCTCAGAAATTGTGCTTATTTTATTTCTTTATCAACAGGCCAGCTATTGTAATTTTCTAATACTTATGAAGTACCCTTCTAAAGAAAAGCCAAGAGTAAGAGTTCAGATTATATTATGTGAAAAGACAGTTTTACTCCTGATTATGTTTTCTGATGCCAAATTTCTTGCTTGTTCATTTGCCTTTTGTCTTAGTTTTTAAAAGAATAGAGATGTGATAATGTACTGTATAACAGACACATCATACAGCTGCATGAATATGTTTTAAAAATAGTTCTTTTTCTATACAGAACTAAGAAAAGTGAGGCAGTTCCACTCGAAGTGGAAGGTCTACACACTTGTGTTGAAAGAAACTAGTAAAAGAAAAACTTAAAGAATTACTGAAGAGCTTTACCTCCTTTAGCTCCTTCCCAACTTCTTTCCAAAATGAGGTGTAACAAGAGAGCAATTTCTTCCTAGTAAAATATTTACAGAAACATGTTTTTTTTTTTCAGGGGATTTGTTTATTTGTTTTATTTTATTGACCCTACTTAACCCGTCCAATAATTAAATCAGTTGACCCTTCCAATACATAAACTGGAGGTGGAATAAGAAATAAAATAAACTTTTTCCCAGGATAGTTTAATGGAAACTAAAAAATATTTACGATGAATGTAAGCAACAGTTATGTGACTGAAATTTTGCTGTCCTTTTTTGCATATTAACCTACACATATATTTATTCAAACCACAAGTAATATATAGTGAATTAATGCCGGGTTCTTCACTTCGACCATAACAACCCCATACACCGCTATCGGCTGGGGGAGGAGTGGCTCGAGACTAGTGAAGTGGAGAGAGACTTAGGTGTACTGATTGATANTTCCCCTGTACACGGTGCTGGCCAGATCACATCTTGAGTACTGCGTGCAGTTCTGGGCTCCCCAGTTTAAGAGGGATGTTGAGCTGCTTGAGAGGGTCCAGAGAAGGGCAACGAGGATAGTGAAGGGACTGGAGGGCAGGCCCTACGGGGAGCGACTACAGGAACTGCGATTGTTCAGTCTGGAGAAGAGGAGGCTCAGAGGTGACCTCATTGCTGTTTACAACTACCTGCGGGGAGGTTGCAGCCAGATGGGTGTGGACCTCTTCTTTCAGGCTGATGACACCAGAATGAGTGGACACGGCCTCAAGGTACGCCAGGCGAGGTTTAAACTTAATGTTAGGATGCAGTTTTTCACAGAGAGAGTGATTGCACATTGGAATGGACTGCCCAGGGAGGTGGTGGAGTCACCGTCCCTGGAGAAGACTGGAGCTTAGTGACATGGTCTAGCTGGGGGGTGTAGTGCTGGATGATCCTGGGTCCATTCTGGCTCGAAGTGGCCTGCTAGACTGTGAGGGAACTAGGTTTATGTTTACCGCTCTGGGATGTGCTTTCGGTCTCTGTACAGGTGTTAGATGGTGAGTTGGACTAGATGATCCTTATGGGTCCCTTCCAACTCAATATTCTGTGATTCTCTGATTCTGTAACTAATTAGCACCAAAATCCTTATTTTAAAGAGCTGAATACAACCCTGAGTAAAAAGCTTTGACTGAAAATAGGTTGTGTTCTCGCATGTAAGACTACGTAACAAATGTGTAAGAATACTATACATATTTTGAATGCATCAGACTATTTTATCAGGTTCACTCAAGCCACATGTAGTTGCATGCAAGAATTTAAGTTGTTTCATTAAACAAATCCTTGAATACGGCAATAATGAGTTGTACAAACTAGAAAATTGAACATAAATTAAGGAGATTACAGATAAACAGCAAAATTCATGAACTTGGTTTTCCCCTTGATTGCTGAGGAATCATTTTCCTGATGTGTGATGGAGGAATGCAGGTGAGCTGGAGAGAGATTGCCCCCTGGTCTGTCCCTGTTTCTGCACATGGGCCAAATGAAGGAAATGTGGGACGGGGATTTGAAGTCATCTTTCAGCAAAGAGTGATCTAAATGCCCACTACTGTGAAAGTTTGAGAAAAAGATTTCCTGGATGATTTTAAGAGCTGTAGTAAGTTGGCATTGGTGCTTATACAGTGGCAGCTGGTATGAAGTAAGTCNTGCTGGAGAGTGGTGAAATGGAGAGGGATTTAGGAGTAATGATTGACAGGAACCTTAATATGAGCCAGCAATGTGCCTTGGTGGCTAAGAGGGCCAATGGCATCCTGGGCTGTATTAGGAACAGTGTGGTCAGTCGGACCAGGGAAGTTATCTTTCCCCTGTACTCAGCACTGGTCAGACCACATCTTGAGAACTGTGTCCAGTTCGGGCCTCCCCAGTTGAAGAAGGATGTTGAGCTGCTTGAGAGGGTCCAGAGAAGAGCGACAAGCATGGTAAAAGGACTGGAGGACAAGCCCTATGGGGAGCGGCTACGGGAACTGGGGTTATTCAGCCTGGAGAACAGGAGGCTCAGAGGCAACCTCATTGCTGTTTACAGCTACCTGAAGGGGATGTTGCCGCCAGGTGGGTGTGGATCTCTTCTCTCTTTTCACTCAGGCTGCCATCAGCAGAACAAGAGGCCATGGTCTTAAGCTATGCCAGGGGAGGTTTAGGTCTGACCAGGGAGGTAGTGGAGTCGCCGTCCCTGGAATTGTTTAAGAGAAGACTCAATGAGGAGCTCAGTGACATGATCTAGTTGGCGGGAGGCTTGGTTGGATGGAGCATGGTGCCCATGGTTCCACGATTGTGGGCCTGATCCCTGGGTGGGCGTTTGGTTGGGAGTTGGACTAGATGATCCTGAGGGTCCCTTCCAACTCAGAATAACCTGTGAACATGTGAAATCACGTCCACCCTGCTAATTTTATGGAAAAGTAATGCTGAATATTGGGGGTTTGTATAAATGAAATCACAAGTTTTTTGTAAATAACTACATTGAATAATGTTCTAATGTGCATGAATTTATTAAAAATACATTTTAATTTAGAAGAACAAACTAACACACTGACCTTACACAGAGTCAATTTTGTTATCGTAAAATACTTTCAGCTGTAATTTACATGTCTGTTTACCCACACCTTCTTATAGCTGATGGGAGTTTTCAATAGTGTTTCACTGATCATGATAGGGAACACGGGAGGGTTTTTCTACCAGAGGAAAGAAAAGCAGAAGGAATATTGCTAAAGAGCAAGGAGGTAATGAGACAAGTGATTTTGTGGTGTGAGATGTTGTTATTTATTTATGCTGGTTCTTCACGAAGCGAAGTACAGGGAAAATGAAAAAGTAAATGTAACTAGTCTATGTTGAAGGCCCTGAGAAGTTTTGTGCTGATTCACAGTTGAAATCCCAAGGTACTGAAGTTGTTAAAAGGAGGGTGATGTGAGGGTATAGTGGCCTCAGTGAGAAAGCACCCTTTATTGCTAAGTGTGGGGATGTGAGTGAGCAGAATACTTCAGGTAAGTTTTGCAGATGTATCTTTTAACTCACCTTCAAAGTACTATTTCATTTAAGCTGTGCAAAATACTTGGTCACTATGGCTCCTAAGAGCAGCAAAGGAGATCTTTAGTGTGGCTGAGGTGGGGCTTGCTGTTACAGCTTATAGGACTGGATCAAATTTAACTTTTAGTGTAAGAAGTCTCAATGAGGAACTGTTCTTATATGACTGTAGGTATTTTAAGTAGATTTTTGTGCTGCTGCTATTCAGTATTTTTGTGCAGTGAGACAATTGTTGTGAGAATTTAGAAAGGGAGATGTGATGATATAGTGAAATGATAATCTAAATTAATTAGATGGGATTTCTTAGATGAGCTTATTTGAAAATCTGTTTAAGTGCTGCCAAATGTTAAGCTTGGTGTCTAAGATGCAGAAAGAAGGTTGTATTTTTGAGGCAGCTGCCTGGTCTGAAATAAAAATAACAACCATTACAGTTTACAAGAGTATAACTGGACACTTCATCTTGCCTTAATGTGAGTATGATTTTGAGGTCTTGTTGTTTATGCTGTAAATAATTATTCTTATTTAAATCAACACTTCAAAGTACAACTTTCTTTGTCCTCAAAAAACGATCATTTTGTAGTACACTCAAGAGATGCGTTTTAGTGTCACAAAAAAATCTGTGTAGGGGTGGTTTTGGTATCTCCTTGCGAGCTGGTAAAACAGCTTTGGATGCTTGATGGTCCATTTACTTTCCCTCAGCCTCCCCTTACATAAGATAATTGTGTACTGTCAATTTTGCAACCTCTGATCCTACAAGGATAATCTTGAAAGTGTGAATGTGATACAGAGCTTTCCCTTGAAAGTTAACAGAAACGTGGAGCAGACTTATATCCTAGATATATCCTAGAAGGCCAGCAGGAAATGGTCTGGGTTTGTGACAAAGGATACGTGCTGGGGAACGTGGCCAAACTGTGTCTTTGCCCCATTACGAACGGGATGAGGTAGCTGTGATGCAGGAAGAAATATCAGAATACTACTGTTATTCATTCTCTCAACTCCTTAATTTTCATGGTTTAAAATCTATTTCTTCATGTAAAACAGTTTTATTGGGTCCACAACCAAAAGTATATGACGTGATAATGTAGTTCTTTACATTGCACCTGTGCCTTCAACTTGAGGGGCCTTCTAACATCCACCTCAAAGCTTCATCTGTGTGTCCAGAAATATGTTTTCAGAAATATCACTCTGGAGTTTAAAAGTTTTCTTCTTGTTCTTTGACTAGAATTGGAGGGGGGGTAGGTGGAAATATCAAGCAAGGTCACTCTGCAAAGGAATTCAAGTGTGTAGAGCTCATAATTTTGTGTGTATTGCTACACGAACCTCATAAGAAGTGAGCACCATAGCTAAATGTGCTTGAGAATTGTAAAATGAATGTAAATTATTTATCTTTCCTCTTATGTGGCTACAATGGTAGGAGGGAAACTAAGGATACAGTGGGCTTCAAGTTCATTTTTTTGTTAATTATCAGTAGAAACAGAAATTAGTTCATCAGTAAAATCTACCCCATGCTAGGGATATGCTTCTTTTTCTTGGATTGAAAGAGGGGAACTATATCTGATATAGTTCTATAGCTGAAAGCATTTCATGTGGATTTTCACAGTAATAGTATTAATGGTAGACACACCTCATGCTCCTGTAAGGTTCCTGACACTAAAGATATTTTAATTGTTGCTTTACCATTTTACTACAAAAGCAGATGCCCTTCTATTTCTCAAGGAAATTCAAATGTGATTTCAAAGGGTCTCAGAAGTACTGTTCTACATATGTTGTAAGTAATTTTGGTGTGCTTTGAAAATCAGGAACTTAAAATGTATGGCCTGTACTACTTTAGTTTAATGGGCTGACAATTGTCCAGGCAGATCCAGTACAAAGTCAGACATATCTTTATTCTTCAAAGAACATAATCAAAAGAGAGAATATTTTTAGTTATTAGCTAGCAGATACAAAACAGATTAAGAAAGAAACAGGACTTTTTTTGTATCTTGAATTAGAAAACTGAAGTTGTAACTGTCTATGTGTCTAAAATGCTGCATTATTACTGAGGAATTTACTGAACAGTATGTGCTAATTTGTCTCTTTTTCATAAAAAACAACCATTCAAATTCATCATTTGCTCAGTATTTAAATTCTCTAAGTTTAAAAACTGTGTTTGTATTACAATTTTTTATTATTAATTTGTATTATTATTGGAGGAAAAATTGAGTTAAAGAACAATTTGAGTCTGTGAGGCACAATGATTTGGGATTTATTTTTCTTCATAGGGAAACTTGTTAATTTGAGTTCCCTTGGTACAGTTCTCTTGTCTTTAGTAATTGTTATCTATTAAAGACAAATAGGTTTTTTACTTGGCTCTAGAAATTCCTGGCCTTTGCTTTCCTGTAAGTTCACAAACTCTTAATAGTTATGACAGCTGTTAAAGATTATTACATGCATAGGTGAGAATTACAGCTTTTAATATACGGATGTACTCTGTCACTTTTATGTGAACAGCAGTATGATAGCAATGATAGGATCTGGGACAATCCTTGATATTTGTTTTTTCAGAAGAAAATATGGCTATGTATCTCCAGTTACATCTTTGAGATCAGTGTTGTATTCAGTAGATTAGCAAGTGCATTGCCCACTTTTCTCCGTCCACCACTAAAAATGGTACTACTGTCAACCCTTTTTGCTTCGCGGTTCCCTGTTAGTGGTTCCACCTCTTTGTGCTGTAATTTCTCCGTGATTGAGAAGGCCCACTTTGTGGGACATTTGAGACTACACCTGCACAAACAGAGACATACAAATATTCAAATTAGCCACTGCCTGCCATGCCACACAGACCACCAGTGCACTGCTCTGCTCGTGCTGCCTGGCCCTCAGCATTTATAGTGGATAGCAAGCACTCTGCCTGCACAGCCTTCCTTGTTCTGCATGAGGAGGCTGTGCGTAGCCCAGGCCACTTGCTTCGCTCTGCAGCGTTCACAGAATCACAGAATCAGTAAG
>WEKX01010151.1:12046-22782 GCA_013390025.1 Pitta sordida | reverse complement strand
GAGGAGCGGGAGCGGCACCGGCACCGCCCCGGGGCGGCCGCAGCCAATAGAGCCGCTGGTGGCGCGGGTCTCGGCCCGCCGGGTGCCGGGAGAGGCATCCGCGGGATGAGTCGTGCACCGCTGCAGAATGGCACCTCTGCGCCCTTCGGGGGCCCGGGGGAGGCAGCGCAGTGACCGGCAGCCCCAGGGGACACGGCGGGGAGCGGCTCTCCCCGTCTGGCGTGTCCTGTGCACCAGGAGGTACAGACGGAGCGGTTAATGTGACCGCTGGCACCACTCTTCCCCCAAAATTACATGTTCCAATTCTTTCCGTATTAAAAGAGGGTCACCACTCTCACATCACGCAGGGGTGTGAACACAAATGCCACCCAAAGTTCATTGCACCACTCCATCCACCAAAGACCCCAGCCCCGAATTGCTGGTGGCACCTCTCCTTAGGAACTGACAGATACTAACAGAAGGTGAATGATCACAGTCTCTAACTGGACCGGAACCTGAAGTACGTATTTCACACAACCATTAAAGCCTTGAACTTGCTGCCATAGGAGCAAAAATCAACGAGCTCACACAGGAACGGGGCATATCCACCCGGAGCTGCTCAGGAGGGCAACCCAGGTGAGGAGGCTCCCTCCAGCTGTGCATGGACAGCCAGGAGGGGACACCACGATGGCCACTCGACTCCTGCCCTTTTTCTTCTACTGATTTCCATGCATGTGTGAACAGTCTTTGTCAGAGACAGCAAAAACAGGCTCTTGATCTGACTACAGCAAGCATTGACACCGTGGGGCTGGCCACCGTCCTGATACTCAGCGTGCCAGGGGATCTCTCCTTGTGCACAGACTGTCTGTGCAGCCAGGGTGCAGCCCTCCCTTCCCCTGCCACAGGCTGCACTGCACTGCAACCCTTCTTCAGCAAAGGTATTTTTATCCCTCCTGAGTCAGTAACCAAACACAAGCACAGTTTGTCACAGGCTTCTGGGTGGAACTGGTATATGCTTTGCAGGTAGATCAGAGTGTTACAGTTTAGCTCAGTCCTGCCAATACAGCTGAAAGGGATGCTCACTGGGAGCCCCTCTTATGTTCCCTTGCATGGCCACCTGTACCTTCCCTGCAGGTTTTAAAAATCTCCTCTGTTTCAGCATAGGGTCAGAGTGCAGAGATGAAGCATCAAGGCTGGTGCTTAACCAAACGTTAATCTGCAATACAAGTTAATAACTAATAAGCAAAACATTGGGTACTGATTATAGAGGATGAAGCTGACAGACGTTAGCGTCTCATAGAGGGGCCTTAGGAATACCTGACTCAATTCCCAGTTTCACTAAGGCCAGAGGCCTGGTTAATCCATCCTATCAAGAAATAGCTCTCCAATGACTACCTCAATCTTTCAGTCTTGCTTTTAACCACTCCCTTCTGCTGCAGGTGAATAAATACTCCTCTGGCATTTTTCTGTGCATCCTTGCAAATGTAACACTCCATGGCTATAGAAGATCAAGAAAACTCAGGTGAGGAGTAAGAGGTGGCAAAATCGGACCACTTCATCTACATGAAGTGTGAGAATAGTAGGGACTCATCAAAGGAGGAAGCAGGCAGGCTTTGGAGCTCATCCTAAAGTCACTTCCCAGTTTCATTCCCAAGAATCAGGCAAAAGTCCTCCTGGAACAAGTTGAACCTACACCTGTCCCAGAGGAGTCATCCTCTCCAAAGAACTTTGAGTGACAACAGGCTCAGGAAGCAACTTGTGAATTCTATCCTTGGAACCCAAAATTCCTTGTAGTTTTTAAAGTGGGAAAAAATACCTCAACAAACTTCATATTGGGAAATAAATGCCTTGAAAATTGAATTTGTTTGAAAAAAATAACCCAGTGATTTTAAACACTACATTTACTATCAGAATCCACCCTTATTACATATTTTGTACAATTCCATCTAAGAAGCAAGATAAAGCATGTTGAACTCTCCTTTGTATCAGATTTTTTACATATTTACTCCTTAATTGTCAGCATCCCTTTTCCTAATTCTGAAGAACTGAGTTATTTTCAATGGCACTTTAGAGTCGTGCTAGTAGAAACAGATATCTAGATCCTGGAAAATTAAATTTAAGAATGCCAATAAAAAGGTAAGCAAAACTACCCATCAGGGAAACGTCCCATCTCACGGTTGTAATTATGAAAATGCATTATAATCTGGAAAGCATGAATTTTAACACTGCTTTGTGTTAATAATCTAACTGAGGCTGCTTATTGGTTTTACATAAATCAGCTTCCCTTTGTTTATTGCAAAGCTGCTTGTTTGTAAAAGTTGGTGTTTGTAAGTTTACAAATAAAGAAATACTGGGCTCACCTACACTTAGATATTCACCCATGCTACATGCAATATAGTTGTATACACCAGAAATCTAGACTGAAAGAAAATTCACAGAATCACAGAATATGCTGAGTTGGAAGGGACTCACAACGATCATCGAGTCCAACTCTTAGCCCTGCACAGGATCATCCTCAAGAGTCACACCATGTGCCTGAGAGTATCATCCAAATGCTTCTTGAACTGTCAGGCTGGGTGCTGTGACCATTTCCCTGCAGATCCTGTTCCAGCGCTCAACCACCCTCTGGGTGAAGAAATTTTTGCTACTGTCAAACCTAAACCATCCCTGACACAGCTTCAGGCCATTCCTTGGGTCCTGTCACTGGTCACCAGAGAGAAGAGATCACTGCCTCTCTTCTTCCCCCCATGAGGAAGTTGCAGACTGCAGTGAGGTCTCCCCTCATTCTCCTCTTCTCCAGGCTGAGCAGACCAAGTGTCCTCAGCCGTTCCTCGCATGCCTTCCCCTCAAGGCCCTTCACTACCTTTTTTCCTTCCTTTGGTTGCTCTCTAATAGCTTGATATCTTTCCTGTAATGAGGTATGTTTCCCCAACATAAACTTGTAATTAAAATTAATAAAACTCCTTTCAGACAACATGATTTTTTAATGCATATGCTCATCCTTCTGCCATTGCCTAACTTTTGGAGTTTGGCTTTGCAAGGTAGTGCTCTTCTTAACACAGACCAACTCCCTTCTTTCAAAAACTGAAATGAAGAACGAAATTTCTGTTGTACACACCTTCCTGACCACAGTTTGGGTCATTAGGCAGGCCCAGATCTTTAACTTACCAGTATGTGAGATAATAAAGTGAGAGAGCAAGCTACTGTCCTCAGGTGGCTCTAGTCACTGCAGAGATGAGTCATCATCCCTGAGAGCAAACCAGTGAAGTCATGGACCTGGGGCTTCATCTCAAATCCTGCAGGAAGCTACACTCTCCTGCTGCAGGCACTCCATGCTGTCTCTATTGCCTACAGCCTGCAGGTCCTGCTCCTCTTAAACCCTTGGCTGGCTTTTGATTCAACACCTGCTCTCCACCAGTGGCTCCTGCACTCCTACCTGCCAGCTCCAAAGACCTTTCGTTTTCCAACAAGTTATCTTTATAACTTGCTCTGCCTGAAGTCTACCTTAATGGGAACAATTATCAGATACTGCCTGCTTCATACTGGATGAAAAAGAGGTAGAAATCTAGGGAGGAAAGTAATCTCTCTTCCACTTTTCTGAGTCTTGATTTTATTTTTTTATTAATTGTTTGTGACAGGCATTTGCAGTCATTGCATGTGTATGGAGCAATATGCTGTGCAGACCCTGCTGTGCAGGAGGAAACTGCAGGGCTGTCACTCTTACATTTAATTTCAGGACATGATTTCTCAAGATTGAGGTGAACTGAAAATGGATAAACTGGAAGCAATAGCCAAACAATCTGTCGGCAGAGCATGCAACTAGATCAGCCTCTCAGTCCCATACATTTTGGTGACTTAACCATCAAAAAAACAAACGCAGCAACACAACAGCCTTTGAACCAAGACATCTGTTTAGAGGTTCTACCTTGTACATATGGAAGGGAAAAAAAAAGACTGCAACTTGTTATTTCAAACGTTCTCATTTGTTATAAAATCTCAGCCGTAAGAGTGGCTGGCATAGATCAGCCTAGATCCTAGTGGGACTCCCCTTTCCTTACTTGTCCCTGGAGTAGTCCTTCAGGGACTACTACTCCAGTAGGAGCAGGAAAAACAGCGGTTTTCTTGAGCACTATTTGCTTTCAGTATTAGCTGGATAATGTATGCCTATTTTCTGGTACTAATCTCCCAATCAGTAAGTCTTATTATCAAGCCCCCACAGAATTGATTTAAAAGTCATCCCCGATTTGTAGTAAATTCCAATTAGTCACTCTCTGAAAGAGACATTATGGAAGTTTAGTCCAGCCACACAATTCAGTCAACATTGTACAAATTATCTTTCTTCAAAGGGAAATTGATGCATTCCTGTTTGTTGACTAATAAACTAAAATTGCTCCAGAAAAAAACCCCCAAACCCCAACCCAAATCAAAACAGAAAAATTCAAGGCCACATGCCTTTCCAATACAATGGAGTGTTTAGTTTCATGACCACCTGGCTCTGCTCTCAAACACATTATCATGTTTTCTTCAGTCTCAGGAATGCCTGTGCAGTACACAGCAGGCTTTTCATTCTCATATAGTATTTTCATGCTGTTATGACTAAATATACCTTTATTGCTTCAGCCTTTATATATAATACGATCCCTTCCCTCACAGGAATGTATTTTAATAATAATATTAACCAGCAGTGCATGTATTTTGAAAAAAAAAATCAAAGATGATGCCCTATTGTAAATATATCAAAAAACAAGACAGCTGGTTTGCTATGCAGTGAGCCACTGTACATTTTGCCATATTCTGTATCACAGTATAGATAACTTAGCCAAAGGCATATGCTCAGAAAATCCTTCCTGGTCTGAACACTTTATGAGCATATTTTATGGGCACAGTACACGATTTTCAAAAGCTACTCAGTCAGACTGTGAAACTGAGCACAATTTCCTCAATACTGTTCTTAGTGGAAGGTTGTTCCATGCTAAATATAATTTCCCTGGCTATATCTTTCATAGGATTGTTCCACGGAGGAAAGAGAGCCCCAAATGCTACTTCTTAAGTAAAAGTGGTGATAAGCTGCTTTCAATTATTATTCTTCACTTGTAGACATGCTGATTCTACAGAGGCATAGCCTCTGCCCACAGATACATGGTGTGAGCAGAGGGTAGGAATGCTATTAAAAGAAAATGTCAACCTGAAAGCTGACATCTGAGACGCTGAGTGGGAAGGGCCATCACACAATCTCAGCCACCAGGGCTGGACTTCTCTTGCTGCCATTCCAACACAGCCACATTTACCTGGCACATGGACACCACCAGGCACTAACAGTATAATGGAATCCTTAGGCAACACAGAACCCTGCTTTTAGTCCACAGTTACCCACAGGGGAGTTGGGGTTTAAGACATGGTTAAATGATGAAACTTACTGCTGAGAAAAGTTCTGGTTTTTTATAACAAATTTTTCCAAATGGACTGACTTCTAATTAAATCTGACCTTCCCTCACCCCCTCCAGTGAAATACTTATTGAAAAATCCAATGAAATGGCCATTTATATTTTTGATACAAGTGTATATGATTTCCACAGCAAGTAATGAACACTTTTATATCTAGAATTTTAAAAGAAGTTTTTTAAAAATGTTTTAATTGAAAATTTAATTAAATTCACCCAACATATTTTCTTGATTTAAAGTACGGCTGTTAAATTTTAAAAAAATAGTTTAAATTTAGTTTAAATTATGGAAAAAACGTTGCCCAATATTGCTGCTAGAAATCACTGCATCCAGGGATTTCCTCCACACTTCATAGATACAAATCCCACTACAAGGATGCATGTGGTCATGTGCACAGGTAGGGGTGTGGATGTTGCAGTCAATGGTGGTAAATTAGGTTCTATAAGCTATAGCTACAACTTCCTTTATGCTTTATAAATAATAATGTGCTCCTCTTCTCAACAGGGTTGTGTTCTGGACGAGAAAGTGCAGTTCTACGCTGTTCCCAAGGCTCCTGCCTTGTCCTGAACCACCCAAAGTCACAGGGCTCTTCCCTTCAGACGTAACTGTCCCAGCCCTTTCTTTAGAGACTACCAGTCTGCTTACAAGAGGCAGGATGTGACTGCTTGACAAAAGCAGACCTGCTACCAAGCTGTGTGACACTGAGCCAGGAGCTGCCAGAAAGCTAAGAAATGAGCTCCTAACTCTGACTGTGGTGAGGAAAGCAGTTCCCCATGAACATGAGTTCAAGCTGAGTTATCAGCCTCTGCACTTGTCTCCTTGTTGTGTAGCAGCTTGTTACCACAATATCATTCTTCTGCTGGGAAAACAAACTGCATTAAAAGTCAGCCAACCCCGGCCAAACCTGGAAAGTACAGAAGGGGACCAAGAACTGATAGAGCACAGAAGATACCATGACCAAGAACTGATAGAGCACAGAAGATACCATCTCCCTGCTTTAGGGGACTGGCAGCATCATTGTTCCCCAGACAAATCATTCAAGATGATTCATGAACAAGAAGGGAAGCATCATTAAATGCTGGAATTTGTCTCCAGTAAATCCTTCAGACAAAGACTGTCCTTTACAGTATTGCTTTCCATCCTTTCCATCCACCCTGCCATCCTGTACAGTTTTGGTCCATCCTGTCTTCCTCCCCTCCTGCCAGGAACCTGGGCCATGGAGGTGGCAAGCTAAACAGTGGGTTAGAGCAGTTGAAGTATATGCCTGTACCAGGTACTTCTCTCCCCAGGAAAGGCAGAAGCAGAAGATTACTCAAAGAGTTTATTATTGCACCATTACACATCACTAAATCTGTCTTGCATCTATGAGGCCTCTGGGAAGAGGAGCTGATGAAACAAGGAGCTCTGCCTGAGGGAGGAACCCTCGCACCGGACAGCAGCAAAGAGCTCGTTCCTCAGCAGCTTCTCCATCCTGCTCTCACTGAGTCAGCATTTTCTATTTCAGCTGCGTAACAGCATTGCATTTTCCTCTCATTCCTTAGTCTGTGGTGTCTCTCCTTGCTGGTCTGCAGAGAGCCGTGCTGCAGTGACCAACGCACAACTGATGTTCATTGCACTTCAGCAAAAGCCTCTTGACTTGTGACATGACAAAGCAGACTGTATTTCAAAAAGTCCTTAAAAGTAATTTATAAATGCCATGTGCGCTATAGCAGTAATAACAGTCAAAATGTAGTGCAAATTGGCAGCTGCATGAATGCCACTCTTTTGGCAAATGCTTCTTTTTACTGATATACTACACTGAAGTATTGTAAGAGAAAAAACAGGCTGTTAAGACAAATATTCTGAAACCACACGGGACTGGTGATAATTTATTCTTCATCTGACCCATACTGTAATAAGGATTTCCTCAAATAAAAGAAAAAAATAAAAATAAAGGAAATAAATAAGTTACAACACTTCTTTTATGATATCCATTTAAGAACTATATTGATAAAAGCAGTTTTTACAATCACCCTCTATATCTTTTTGTAACTGAAAACATATGGATAGTGACAATCATGTAATCCACAATTCCTTTCTATTATTGTATTTATTCGGGGTTTAAAATTTTTTTTCCTTGTGGAATAGGAGTTTTGGCTACTGGGATAATGTGGGCAAGTGATATGAAAATTTCTCTTTATCTCTCATTAATATTTTCTTACCTGATGTATAATACACTCATTTCACATTAGTCTTGGCTGGCAGTCTAATGCATCTAATATTAGCCTTTTTTGTTCTACACGGTAATTCAATTTAGACTAATTCAATGTATGTTATAATTGAAAACTGCACCTCATTAATTTCTAAACACTCTTTGTATTTCAGACTACACCTGCTCCTTTGGCACATCCTCTATTTTGAATCCATCCACTTCTTCCTGAATAAGCTATGTTGCTATGATACATGTGCTGTCACAGTTTCTTTCTTAAACATACTTTTAGTCCATAACAATACTTATTTAGCATAAATACGACTGAGAATGCAAAGTCTTCTAATACTTCCTCAGTTGTAATTTGATTTGAACCTGTAAGTCAAGTTCAAAACAATTTTTAACCTGAAGGAATAAGAAAATTGTCATGTGGATGTACACAACATTCTTGCAAAATTTATAATGGTGAAAACCTGATTATGGACCATCTCACTGTAGAAAAATCAAAAAATCCTCATTGACCCTGACTATCAGTTTTCTCGGTCCACGCGTGCCCATGGGCACAGCTACACCAGTGCATTGGGTCAGGGTCTATTCATTTTATGCAATGTAATTAGACAGAGAACGAGGTGGGTTGATTGTCCTTCACATGAATCTCAAATGGACTCCCTCAATCCTTGCATAAATCTCTATTTAAATCAAGACTGCTTTGAAATCTGCAATGAGTGAAATCAGAGTGGAATTCGCAGTGAAATTATACTCTGCTCTCAAAATCAAATTATCAGTTATTAACAAATTATCAGTTTATTTTCACCCATAAAGTCTTCTAATACCTGATCACAATCTCAGAAAAGACTTGTTTTACTTCTGTTAGCCAGTGTTCCAATTTTCTGCTCTTTCATTTTCCATGTATGGTTCATCTTTCCTATTTATTCCCTCTTAGTTTCCTAATTGACATTTTAAAATGCCTGTCATGAAAATTTTCATATAAGGGCAGAAAACATCCCAGTTCCCTACAGAAAGCTATGACTGTTAAAAATTCTTGAGACAGACACTCAAGAAACCATCATCTCAAATGGTAAACCACAGCACCTTTGAAACAAATTTAAATAACAACTTGATTTGAAAATGGAGTGATTTTGAATCATTCAAAATGGGGCTGTCAATGCAACTCCCTATCATAAATTGGGGCTACACAGAGTATTTACCTTTTGAGGGAGAAGCATTGGCATTATACAACCATATAAGACATTATACAGCCCCTATGACACAGGAGAGACATCAGGCATTTTTACTTTCTGCCCCTCCCAGCAAGTGGTTTGTTCCAACATGATGTTTAGTTGATGTCTGATTTCAGTTGAAATACACTAGTCTCATGTCCCAGTCAGGACATTTGGGATCTCAGATGTGTGTGATCTCTGAACAGCAGCTTTTATTTTGAGTATAGTTCACATCAAATGTAATAGACTACGTTTGGGGCATATTTTCCATTGGAAATGAACAAAATGTTACAGAAGCACAACTGCTTCCTTCTTTCTTAGCATGTTTTTCAACTCATCTTACAGGGCAAATTTTCATTTGTACTGCCACTGTCAACTAGCACTTTAAATGACACTGCTTAGAAGATTTCTAACACTGAGGTTGTTTGAATTTTTAACAATAAAAATAGCCCAAGAGAATTAACCCACAAGGCCCATAAAAGAAAATAATTATCCAGTAAGCTCTCAGCATGATCAGCTTGTTGAGCAGTGATTCTGCCTTGTGAACTTTAGTGCGACAGAGATGACTGGAAAAAACCAGGCACTGGCTGCAGCACTGCAATGAACACCAGCAAGGATCAGGATGGAGGCTGGAGGGAATGAGAAGCTGTCACTTAAGAGACTGAACACTTGAAATTCTGTGAACCATAACAACATAGGATACTTTGTGCAATTTTTGTGCATTTGCATTAAGCACATCACTACTCTAATCATCAGCCAATTCACAGAAATGCCTGAATGCAAATGTAATTCACTATCGTATTAGGTAACCGAGAAATGGCTTCAAGACTTTTTCAGCAATGTAAAATCATCAGAAAACTTCTGCCAATAAACTATTTGATACAAGATGTAAAGCACAGAGCTTTTAAAATATTTCACTATTGCACACAAAATGGAAATTGGGAACATAGCCTTTCATATTTTCGCAGAATTCCTCCAATCCTCTCTCAAGAGCAGTAAAAGCTGCTTGCCTCTAAGTGCTACTAATCTAATTCACAAATCAGAAAACGTGAAAAAATTTATTAAATCGCATACACATATGACTGAGGCTTAATAGAGGACATTATACTCTGTGATACTAGCTCCAATGTTCCTCAGGCAACATATTTCAAACTGCTTAAGCTCCACGAAAATGCATTAATAATCCCCAGTGAACAGCAATATAATCAAAGTGCATTATAATATGAACTTCACTATTAGAAACACATCGTCCTGTAGTTATCTTGAAAGTTGTACAGAAGTGAAGAATATCAACAGTAAAATGATGAAGATTAGAGCAACAACTATTCATCAGCTGAGAAGCAGATTTTTCAGCATGGTGATTCTTACCTTGCTTAAACATTAGAACAGCAGGAACAGTAAATGCCAGAAGCAACACTGTTTCTAACTGCTGATGCCATGCAGAAAAAAGGTTAAATATAGAGAAGTTTAATGTTCTAAAAGTTAATGATCAAAGAAAGAGTTTGCAAAACTGTCAAGAGTTGCTGTCTTTGCTGATGACAAGTGTGACAGGTTTGAAGTAATAGGAGCAAGTAGTTTATTGAGCTTAGTAACAAAACTGCTCTCCTTACTTTGTTCAAAGTCAGAAAATATTCAGCTAGAGACTAAAATTAACCATGAGAAGTTTTAGCTGAAAAAACCTTTTTTCTTGTGAAAGATTCAAAGGAAAGAAACGAGCTAAACAGGTCAGCTTCTTCAGCATTAACCACAGGATAAATGATTGTTCTTTTTTATTTTCACAGTCTAATACATACTTCATTTAGGCACTCCTAACTACTTCTCTTTCGGCTACTACTTCTAAAACAAGCATTTCACTCTTCACGAGTCTCAGGGATTTGGTAACTACTTATGAATGGGCAATTATTAGT